>JBBPTH010000142.1:0-36290 GCA_038094055.1 Chalciporus sphaerocephalus | reverse complement strand
AATTTGGTCATCCAGATGTTGCCATCACCCTCACATGCCTCTCTTACTACTACGCCGGTCTCACCGAGGAGCAACTGAGGGTCTGTTTTGAGCTTCTATTCAAACAGGATGATCCATCATCGGATTACGAGAGTTGGGTTCGAAATTGTCCCTTTGTCCCTGATTTTCTTCGCAACTTGAGCGGCGTCAACATCAAGTCGTCGGAGCAATGGAACAAATACCTCATCGATTCATTCTCCCGGAATCAGGCTACGATCGACTTTTATCTGTCAAGAGTTGTGTTCCCGCAGGAAGCTAAGGAGTTCCGTTCGAAGCTGTCCTGCTCAGGTTGGGATCTAGCTGAAAAGAAAGATCGATCGACAACTGGGTTTTCAGGCACCAACGACGGTCGCTATCTATTACCTATGCACATTATTCAGGACGACCCGGATCACCAACGTGGAACAAATGCGCGAGTGATCGCCTACCTCTTACAACCAGAGAATAATTTCTATAAGCTCATCACCCATAAAGACGGCAAAAGACGGAGCACGCTTGAGTTCCTCGACATGGTGGCCGCTGAAGAGCCTGAAATACGAGTTCTACTGGACGTTGGTGCTCAGATGTTGGATCTCCAGAACCATGAGCTGGCCGCAGCTTGGCTTCGCCGTAGCAAGGATGCTTCCGCTGCCATCTACTTCAATGAGGACGACGAGCTGACAGTACTCACACGGGAAGGAACCCGACAGCTCCTTCTATCGTCTCCGTTTGCTCAGCAGTTAGATCAGTGCATCATATATCTTGATGATGCTCACACGCGTGGTACCGATATGAGGCTCCCGAGTGGGTTCCGAGCGGCTGTCACACTGGGTCCCAAAGTAACAAAGGATCGTTTGGCTCAAGGTTGTATGCGGATGCGGAAGCTCGGACATGGCCATGCCATCATGTTTTTCGCACCTCTCGAAGTCGAGCAGAGCATTCGCACCGCGGCCGGAAAGGCTGGCGAGGGCGACATTGACACCAAAGATATCTTATACTGGGCGATACGTGAAACCTGCAAGGATGTCCAGCATCGAGCGGCTCATTGGGCTCAGCAAGGGATGGACCATGCTTCCAGATACCACACCTGGTCTCGTTTCTGCGAGAGCAAGCTAACCGCGAGACAGTTGTCGCACGAATGGCTCCAGCCAGAAGCAAAATCCCTTAATTCTCTATATTCTCCAAGCCGATGTTCAAATAGCTCCGGTTTGAAAGTGACGGAAATTCGTGAACGATGTGAAAAGCTAGGGGTTGCATCGATTCGCGATGTTAGCATCGACGAAGAACAGGAGAGAGAAGTTATCCATGAGGTTGAGAAGGAAAGACAAGTGGAACCTCCTCCTAGAGTATCACCTGCGAAGCATTCTCTCCATCAGGATGTCAGTTCTTTCGTGAGGACAGGCGTTATTCCCAAACAAAGCACGGTCTTCTTCCCGATCTTTGACACGCTCCAGTTTAAGACTTCAGCAGCAACCAGCGAATCCCACATCTGGAGTCCTTATGTGCTAGCAACGAACGACTTTTGCACGACGATCTCTTCCGCCACGGGAAAGGTAGATGGATATTTGCGACCTGTCCATTGGGTTGTTTCTGGGAAGAAGGGTCAGGAAGATGTGCTGGTCCTTCTCAGCCCGTACGAAGCCAATCACTTGATACCAAAAATTAGGCTGGGGAATAAAGTCCGCCTTCACATATACACTCCTCGCACCACCAAGTCGATGAAACCATGTGACGATCTCAAACTCTACAGCATCCCATCTGTCCCCTTTGATTGGATCCCCCCTCTAGCGCTTGTTGATCAACTCAATGCCTTTGCAGGACAACTCTACTTCAGCGATTACGAAGCCTATATCCGATTATGTCGCTTTCTTTGGGTATACGCGAGAGATCTACAGGAGGAGGGAGGTATCCCCGTAGAGAGCGACGGATTCATTGCACCCGCCAACCGACCATTCTCCCTCCACACCACTGCGAAGGCCTTCAAAAGTTCGCCGCTACCTCAACTGAGGATTTTGATCGGTCTTCGAAGAAAAGGCATGGGTTTCGCTCCGACGCATATGGGGAAACTTCTCAATGGACGATTGCTTAGCGAAAGGGATTTCGAGACTGTTGATGTCAACGTGCGTTTCATTTTTTTACTCTTGATTGCCCTAATGAATGACTAACATTGACTTTGACGTGCAGAACGATGACTTTGAATGAGCGTGGCTTCAGTTGAATGGAGAAGTTGAGCTGTAAAGCGCCCCTGGCGTTTCCAACGAACTTACTGTGTATGAATGTCAGATGGATGTATAGTTGCATATTGAGTTGTATTGTTTGGTGTTTGAAGTAAACCCACTCTAGGGAACGGTCGTATACTACTATAGCTCGGAAGCAGTGACGGTCCTGTCCCTCACAAATGCTGAGCGCTGAAGTTCAACATCTGAACCCACACACGAGCATACGTCCCCAACCTGTAGCCTTAGGTTAGAGGTGAGTGTATGTTCGCTACTTCTTTCAGAATAGGTCCACGGTGAACACGATCTCCAACCAAGTACCATATCACACTGAAGACCACTTGCAAACTTGAACTATCCAACTTACAGTCTACTTGCTTAGTGCCATGCCCGGATGATGCGAATCTTTCTCGACCCACGCTATAAGAGATTCCCGAGTCGGGTCTTGGTGATTACCTTGTCAATGGACCCACCAACACCACAAACGGATTTTTTCAGCCTCCGTCTGCCTTCTGTATCACGAGGCCCTTTCGATCTTGGACTACCATCATCGACCAGTGAAGGTTAATACCGCCGTCGATTCGACTCATTCCTGCATATACTAGACATACCTTCGATCCCGGACGACTCGAAACAACCAGCAGAGCACACCCCAAAGCCAGCCGTCATCTTGTCAGGTCACGGCGCCTGGGCGGAATGTATGGCTTGGCTATCCGACAACTGGATCGTCTCTGGCTCGACGGACATGACCGTGCGGATATGGAACTTGATGACTGGCAGACAAGTGGGTGCTCCAATGCAGCATGCAACTCCTGTTCCAAACCTCGCGATCACGAAAGATGGGCATACCGTCTCATTTGCCCAGCTTTTCAAGTACTTCGGATATATCACGGTGCGGAGTGGACAGACACAGGAATTTATCAATGGGCCGTGGTCAGAAAGGCCTTTTGGTCGCATCTTATGCATCGCCATGTCTCCTGATCAAGAGGTTTGCGCGAACTGTAATTAAGACCACATGTTTTCTCGACAACGGCAGAGACAAAAAAACATTGATTACCGGTCCGAGGCACACTTCGCTTCTTTCAAGCTTTCCCCAGATGGTAAAAGACTCGTGGTACGCACAACTAGCCGGGACGTACAGATCGCTGTCCTTGACTTGGAAAAGAGAGAACAAATTTTTGGGTCTATTCTGGTGAAGAGAGCTGCTGTGAAAGATATCCTCTTTTCTGCGGATAGAGCTCGTCTTTTCGTTGGGGTTTCTCGCAAAAAAGGTGACGAAATTCGATACTTCAACTCCTGGACCGGCGAGATCGTTGTCGGCTCGTCACCAATGCACAAGAGAGGATTGAGTCTTGAAGCTCTCTCTTTCTCCCAACGGTAAATGGCTCGCAAGTGGTTCGTTCAATCAAGCAGCCCTATTATGGGATACCGGATCGTCTGATGCTGTCGGAGAGCCACTCCTCGTACCGCTGTCGATCGTTTCAATTTTGTTCTCTCCTTCCGGAAGATTTATCGCATGCGGCTCGCGAGCGGGAGATATTATGGTCTACCGCGTTCCTTGGTGGGCTCATGACGATCAGCAGGTACTGCATATTCATGTGATATTTTGCCATCTAACTGTAATACTGTAGGACGCCATTACCCTTTTGGACGTGCATTCTCTCTAACAGCGATTTTCCAAATGTCTTACATGTGGTGTGTGTAGCTTCCTGCCTTGACGAGGGTGAGTCAAATGTTCCGCACAAGCCCCACGATGACTTTCTCCTTGAGATATCTGCATCTCCTAAGGCCTCTGCTTCCTCAGGATAATCCAACGCAAAATCCATCTGCTCCCCCACCCCATTTCCAGTGGGATTGGTGGAAGAGACTACCCCGAATCATTCCGCACCGTCCCCGTGCAATAAACACAGGCTGGGCTGAACCAGTAGGTCACCGGTGATAGTTGTCTTAATCACGAGCACTCAAGTCCACCGTGGTCACCAATACGATTTCTGTGTCCGGTAGAGACGAGAGTGCGAGTAATCACGATAAACCAGACAACGCAGATATAACCCGTGTCAGTGGTTGCGGATTACTCCCGATCTGCCGCCGAGCACCAAGAACAACCACTGTCCGACAGAACACTCACGCCCAACCATGTCCACCTGCCACTGATAAACCCACGGATTCTACGAATACAGGTCCACCTGTTTCCTCACCTACGCTTCCCAATATCACGGAACTCTCTGCCGTTGTACGACCCTCTGAAATACGCCCTGATGTTTCGAGCTTTTTCGACTCCTTCGTCGGCGATTGTCCTTGTCTCTTGCTTCGTGTTCGCTCGCGATGCCGAAGCGATTATTACGCCGGCTATTCCTCCCTTTGACACTATCCTCATGCTCTTTGGCTCTTGTATCTCTTCCTGCTCGGTCTGTGATTATGTACCCTCACTGTTCGTTCCGTACTATCTGTCTGCTGTAATTTGTATGAGTACCTTACTTTTGTCGCCAGTGCGATATTCCGAGACCTGCTATAGTTACTGTCCATCCAACGCTCAGACATCGTCCCGTTCAATTGGCAGTCGGTCCGCCTGGCCTGCATTTTGATTGCGTACGGCGCCTCGGCCCGCGTACATGTTGGTGCAAGGTCAATCGCGGAGCAACAACGCCCAATCGAAGACTGCGTCCTAATGCAGGGATACGTTGGTGAGTCGACAAGCTACATGGTAATCCTCGTCGGTCAGAGGTTCGCCCATCTCTTGAATCGCTCTCTTCAGATGCTGAAGACTTTTCCGAGTTCTCAAGTTGACATCCGAACATCCGGCGTCCGCAAGTGTCCGAAAAATGATACCCGACATATGTGCGAAGCCGTGGATGGACACCTCGGGTCTCCTGGCTCTTCCTCATACCTCTACCATTAAGCAGGTTCACCATGGACAGGATCCACAGACCACGTCCTAGTCTTCGTCAATTCGTGATTTCTTATGCTCCAGATTGGTGAGATCGGACTTGTTGTGACTTAGATTGTGACTTGATTTTTTTTCGCTACTTGTAGGATCATCACCTGGGCATTATGGTATGTCCACGCTCTTCTACTGTCTCTTGTGTAATCCGTTTGTTGAGAGAGCGTTGGGTTGTCGTAGGATGCTCTTGTACTATATCAGCAACCACGTGAATGGGTTCAAGCGACACTTTTCGCTCGATGATCCTTCGTGAGTCTCCGGTCATCGTCGTCCGTGTTATAGTCTCTTGACATGTCCCTTGCAGCTTGCGTCACCCGTGAGTTCACAATAACCTCCCACTCTCCATTGACATTACTTACATGGATATTTCCATTCCCCTTCAGCTACGCCGTTCATCAACGTGTCAGCGTACGTCGCACTTCCCTCTCCCTTTGAACCCACTCACCCTCACCCCCTCATTTACCCATCCCACGCATCCCGTTTATTTACAGACAAACCAACTATGGCTCATTGGCACCGTAACACCTTTTGTCGCGCAAATCGTCATCAATTTGTTGTCCTTGAGATCGTGGTGGGACTTGCACCACGGTGCCCTCGGTTGTACGTGACGTGTTTTGGACACTTTCCATCGAGCAAATGTGGCTAGAACCGTGACTGACCCTATCAATAGTGTGGTTATCGATCACCCTCGCGGGCTCTATCACGCAGCTTGTCAAGGTTGCTGTCGGCCGACCTCGTCCCGGTCAGTCACATTCACCAACGTCTCATTACCGACGAAACAGCTAACACAAATGCTATCGACCACACCAAACAGACGTTATCGACCGATGTCAACCCATCCTCGGTTCCGAAGACCCTCTCTGGGGTCTCTCCACAGTTGACATCTGTACTCAGACCACAAAGCACATCCTCGAAGATGGCTGGCGCAGTTTCCCCAGCGGTCACTCCAGCTGTGCGTCCATCTTTCCAATTCCAGAGTATATACGCGACACTCACACGAGGGTACTTTAGTGTCGTTTGCTGGTCTTGGATTCCTCACGTTTTACCTCGTAGGAAAGCTCAGGGTGTTTGACAGACGTGGACACGCTATCAAGGTATGGTTGTCGCTCGTACCGCTCTCACTCGCGTCCTGGGTTGCGATCACCCGTACGATGGATTATCGCCACCATGCGACTGACGTCCTCGCGGGAAGTATCCTTGGCCTCGTCGTCGCCTACTTCTCGTACAGACAATACTACCCCAGCCTGGCTTCCAGGTCATCCCATATCCCGTACGCAACGCGCTTTGAGGAGGAAGAAGTAGAGTACAACATTGACGAGGGAACTGCGGTCTTTAGAGATGGTGAAGCCGAGAATGAAGAAGTGGGGTTGATTGGAGGGAGCAGGAAACCTCGTGCGAGCAACGCTTGTTAATGTGCTGGCAATGGTGAAGAGCAAGGGGAGATAGTATTGATACCCTTTAGAATATCTCTCATTGATCATATGATCGAGTTACAGGCAGCACGACGAGTAAACACCCGGATTTATGAGGTGGGTTCGTAAATTGGCATTAGATGCGTACTCTATGTACGAATGAATGTGATGGTAAGTTGATCATGAACAAGTCTCGTCGTCTACTCCTTTTTGGCGGCACGTTTGGCGTAAATCATGTCAGTGAAGGGTCTACAATCATGTTTAGACGAGTTGATCCAAATCCGAGAGGGAAGACGCATCCCTCGAAACGTAATGCGATGATGTATACAATGTATACGTACAACGTGATCAACAACCCAGCTGGGCGTTCATACCACAAGGCAGTCGCTGCGAAACACAAGGTACTTCCGACGTACATCGGGTCCCTCAACACGTTAAACGGGAACCCCTCGACCCGGTGATCCATCAAAATACCGAAATAATCCCCGAGGAAAGTGCCAGTGATTCCCAATGCATAGGTGGAGGTGACGACAAAGACTTGACCGATGACGAACATGATGATAGGGACAGATGTTGCGTACGGTTCTGGGAGTATAGGTACGCGAGGTTGATCGCTCAAAGCGCGTTGGTATATGTGATTTTTCGAATTGAGGGTTCGGAGTAACGACGATGGATGGATGGTGTGTGGACTTATAGGTGGTCTCGGAGGATGCCAAATGAGAATATGAGGACGGCAAGGAGGTAACATCCCCAACGGGCGTTACCGCCAAATATGCGGGTCATCGTTTTATTTCTATATTCGGTGCATTTTTTTTTTTTTTTGAAAAAGAGGTCAAGGTCAGGTTGTGGACGTGTTATTTGGGTCGTCTGACCTACCGTTGCGTGCAATGATGTTCCATGCTGTTGGGTTGAATGCGATGGCAAAGACAGAGAGGTACAGCGAGGTCGCTGAGGTATCGAGTATGGAAGAGAACGTGTCCATGAGTTGACTGGGTATGAGACTGGTCACAACACAAGAAACGAAAAAGACGGGACCTGGCTCATGGCATTTACACGTGATTCCCACGACGTTTATCAAGTCTGGTCGAGTTGTTGACCAATTATCTTATCAGCTACGGTCATGTCCGTTGACTGCTAGTTACCGTATGTACGCTCGCTGTACGGTCAGTCCATGTTGAGTATACGGCGCTGCGGAGAGGAGCTGGAGCTAAAGACAGCCTGGATGAAGGATCAGGATCAGATTGAGTGACAGCTGACCACGAGGCTCCCAAACTCATAGATAGCTGCGCGGCCGACCGACGTCCTGTTTACCCATCGCACTCGGAAAGATGGACTTTGGACTCAAAGACGTTCACGTACTCGTCACAGTGACTTGTTTAATCGGCAGGTGCTAGCGGAGGGATCGGTCTCGAAACCGCCAGACTCTACTGCTGTAAGTCATTCTATCGCGAACATCTACCCGACCCAACTCAACTCACACACCCTCTCCAGCCCTCGGAGCAGAGGTCACCGCGCACTACAACACCCATTACAGTGCACTCGACACCTTTCGCAAAACGTACCACAATCTCCAGGCAGTCCAAGCCGATCTCGCAGATGAAACCTCCGTCTCACACATGTTCCACGCTATCGCTCACGCCGGTCCCGTCCAAATCTTGATCGTCAACCATGGTATCTGGCCAACGGATGACGTTCCATTGGCAGACATGAGTTTGCAGCGTTGGAACAAGACCCTCTCTACCAACTTGACGGCCTCGTTTTTGGTTATCAGAGCATATTTAAGACAGCTCAGAGATGCATCCGAGGAGGTGAAAGCCAAGGCGGCGATCGTCATGATTGGGAGCACGGCTGGGAAATATGGCGAAGCCGGACATGCTGATTATGCTGTTACAAAGAGCGGTGAGTGATCATGATAGCTCTTTTTGTTTTCGGATGCGAGAACGTATTGACCCGAACCGTGCATGTGTCTAGCGATGATGTACGGTCTGACGATGACGTTGAAGAACGAGATCGTCAAGATCGCGCCAAAGGCAAGAGTCAACACTGTCGCTCCAGGTTGGGTGAAAACCCCCATGGCTGAGGGCGCCTTGGCAGATCCAGACGTCGTATACCGTGCTCTTGCTACGTGAGTTTTACCTGTCGGATGCGAGTACGACCAGACCGAGATCGTCTCAAACCATACACAGGACTCCTCTCAAAAAGGTCGCAACACCGACAGACGTAGCAAATCAGATCGTGGTGCTGTCATCGTCGACGTTATCTGGACACGTTACAGGCCAAGTAGTGATGGTCGAGGGAGGAATGGAAGGTAGACTGTTGAACAAGCCAGAAGATATCTGAACGTTTTCGCGAGGCGTGACTTGCAATGAAAACAATGTATTGTATATCCATTCCTGTTTCGTTATCCAGTGCTCGCATGATCCCAGGGTATGGTTTTGAATACGGTACTTCTGCAGACATCAGCACCCCTGGAAAGGTACTTCATGATCAACACCCTGCTCGCAGCCGTTGTCATAATTTGGCCGCTCCTTTGCGTTCCCAAGGATAACGCGTTGTGCATCTGCGCAGCTACTAGTAGATCTCGTCAAACGGTCGCGTGTCACTAAAACAACTCTCCCAAACCTCGTTGACCGCACGTTCCGCCGTAGCCTCATCGGGACACTGAGGATTTGCCCTCACAGACAAGATAGCTCTCCGACGAACACAAGCCTGTCCACCCAAGAATAAGTGTCAGAGACAAATGGTCGTCTATGAGAGAGAAACAGAAAGAGTAATATGCCTGGTGTTGCTTCCAGAACGAAACTCTCCCCCGTCCGAGTTCACGCATGTATCTACAGTCTCCGCTGAGACTGTTTGCCCGGATCTACGCGCGTAACATTCTCAGCATCAGGCAAACTACGCCAAGTGAAAATAAGAAAACAATTAAGTCACCTCGCTACATGCATGGTGTCTCAAGTTATGCCAGTCGACATCAAACTTGCAATGATCATAAGCGTGCACAAGCTCGTGAGTGAGGGTATTCTCCATAAGTTTCTTGGACCCGAAATGATTCTCGCACAACACGATTGCACCTGCGGGGTGAAACCCACCTGAACGGGTGGCATTACATGGACTACAGACGACGTTCTCCGGGGGTATTGCACATCCCGATAATGCAAGATGCTTCAGCATGAACACCACAGACGGACTTAACACCAAAACAAGTGTGGGGTGATGACCCCTGATGAATAAATGGTGGACGCAGAGGGAAAAAAGAGACAGACGGACTATAGTTCATCAATTCGGTCTTCCACTTCTCACAGCGAGTGTGTTGCTGCTCTTGAAGCCCACGTTCACGTTCATCGGGTGAGATGCCTATGCCTGTCATTACAGAGGCTTTCTTGAGCCATTTTTGAAAGGCAGGCGAGTCTGATTCCGCTGGTGCAGCAGACGAGGAGGGATCCATGCCAGTCACGGAGACCAAGACGTTCACAATTTTGTCATCCGAATTGGGACATACGCAGATACCCCTATCTTAGGGTTAGGGTCCGGTTTGCTGACAAATTTGGTACTGAACGCTCAAGTGGCGCGGCAGAACTGCCTCTTGATCTCTCTCTCTCTTTCTCAATCTCTGTACCATCCTTGTAGCAACTCTCTCTCATATACCAAATCATGGTCTGCCCATTTTCGTGCCTTTTTTCTGGTGGTTGAAATGACAACAATTGGGATTGCAGTCCACGAATTGTAGACGACGTCTTATTCGCGACTTTAAACGATTGTCGACCGACCCACCGAGTGGCGTGTCTGGTAGTCCGTGTCCTGATAATATTATGATATGGAATGCCGTGATATTTGGTCCATGTGCGTCTTCTTACCTTGTCTTTATTTCACCTCACCTGGTCTGACGATACACGCACACGTACGACGCTTCACCCACGGTCATTCACTCCCTATCACGTATAACGTCCTCGTAAATCAGCCGACACGCCCTTCGAAGACGGCACCTTCAAACTCCTTCTCACATTCGACGAATCCTACCCTAACAAACCCCCCTCTGTGAAATTCCTCTCTCGAATGTTCCATCCGAACGTCTACGCCAACGGGGAAATCTGTCTCGACATTCTTCAAAATCGCTGGTCACCGACATACGACGTCGCTGCTATTCTAACCTCGATTCAAAGTCTATTACACGATCCTAATCCAAACAGTCCCGCTAACGCGGAAGCGGCGCAATTGTATCGAGAGAATATGAAAGAGTATGTGAGGAGAGTGAAGGCGACGGTGGAGGATAGTTGGTTGGATCCGGAGGAGAGACAGAAGATGGAGGTGGACGAGGATGGGAGTGCATGATGTGACGTGGCATTGATTGATGAGGGAGGTGGGTTGGACATGACTATAGATTCCCTTTTTTTTCATTGCTCGCACCTTTTTTTTTTTTCTTTTTGAATACTGTAGTAATACTCTTGTTGCCGTACATGAGCTGCGTCTAGTACTTGCTCGTGTGCCAGATTATTCCTTTATTCCTCACTGGAGATCCAGTACACTTTCTAACCAGATATTGCGAGAGGAAGCAAAACTGCTACCAGGTACTATAGAATTCATCATTTCACCCAACTGATCATTCTTTCCCTGCATGGTCACAGGGAGTTAAATCGATACTGTCAACTCGGAAGGTTAATTGATACATTCGAACGAGTTGGAGAATTCAAGTAACAAACTGACATCCAGACTCTGCCGAACACATCTCCTCGACGTCCTTCACCACATCCAGGACCTCATCATCAACATCAATTACGAAGGAAGAAACCAGCAATCCACCCATATTCCCCCAATACCCATTTTTACTACAACATAAAACTTTAAATAAGTTAGTACACAGATCCTACTCGAATCAAGTGACCACCGTCTTCTCTCGCACACCACGCCTCTTCTTCCCATTGACCTCGGTCCCCTCACGCCTCAGTCCCCATACTCCCATCCACGTGCAGACAAACGTGTGTAAGCGTATCAGGAACACGGCCACCGAGTTGTGGCTCCCCCGAACTAACCTGGGTACCGAACATCGCCTTGTTTTCACAAATTCCCGCCCCGACTACGCGTCAACGTACAATCGCTCGCACGTCGAGGATGTTAGCGCTGTCTGGTTCCGGTTCCGGTTCGGAGAGAACGGCGGTTTAGAGCAGTGCGGCGACGACAGCACCGACGGCGATACCAGTGACGATGCCCGATCCTGCGCTTCTCAAACGGATAGCAGCACCCGTGTTTGTAGACGAGGGTGCGGGTACGGCGCTCGATGTGCCAGTCGTGGGTGGCGTGGCGGTGGTCGTGGTGGGTATAGACGTAGGAGGAGGCGTAGGCAATGATTTGGTATATGGCAATAGAGCGGTGGATTCAGACGAGATGAGGGAAGAGAGTTCGGAAAGGAATGATGCAGAAGCTGTCGTATCGAACGAAAGTGAGGGCAACCCGCTCGTTCTGTGAAGGCGAAAAAAAAAAAAAAGAAAGACGGGGTATTAGGGAAGGAAAGAGGGAAGTCGCATTAGTGGTGCTTACCCGGGTATACCGCTTGGGAGGAGTAAGGAGGTTTGAGGGAGGATGGGCGACACTGGGGTAGCATGGACAGATGCGTAGCCCAACCCCAACCACAGGGCAATCAAAGTGACGACGGTCGAGGATTTCATTTCCAGCAGATCGATGAACTTGCACCTCTAGAAAGCTGGGTCGAGGTTACGGGAGACGAGGGAGCAAAAAAAGGCCAGTTCGGTTGGCAAGTGATCCATGGTAGTACCTGGATTATATACTTCGGCTGTTTTGCACATTGGACTGCTGCGGAAGACAAGCAGAAATAAATTAAGCAACCGGTGGTAGATCTCTTGTCTTCCTGGTGGATTTCCTTACGGACTAGCATACTTGGTAGCAAATCGACATCTTGTACAATCTCGGATTCATACTCACCCGACGGACAAGAAATACATAAACGACGTGCTCCTTCTGTGCTTAGGAATAGAAGGATGTGACTATGCGGGTGGAGTTTCAGCGCGGGGACGATCATATTACTTGTCATTCATATGACTCTCATCGGAAATCCGCAGTCGTCTGGTGTCATCCCGTGCACGCAAAGGCACTCCAGAGCTCCCGTCCGCAGTACACAGAGCAAACGGTGACTACCATGTATGGCACTCCGCAGTTCAGAAAAGCAACTCAACCTCGAGACTCGAGCGCGCGTGTAGCAAGTCCAGATGGTATCTCTCCATGGTGGTGCCAGTGACTCCTCGGTCCTGTCAGCACCACGTCCTTGACACCTACTTACGCGTTCTACAGTGGGTAAGTTAATATTGAGCGAGTTCCACTTGCTCCACGGCTCCAGTTAGCGCCGCATGACCCACTTCAACCGTCTAAGGAACGCTGAGTCAGTCTTAGACGTCTCTGGCAGTGACGATGACGGGCGCGTGGAGGATGTGGGCGACGACCCCATGGCAGCGGCGTACTGTCTCTTGTACTCGCCTGGAGTCTGAATTTTGACGCCATTCTGCCACATTCCCCGCCTCGCTTTCCTATACGATTCAAAAATCAGTCAGTCGAGATTTCGGGTGGGGCGGAATCGGAGTTACTTCGCCTCTTCCTCTACTTGCAAGAAGGCCTCACTTCCCCACGGTCCATATTCTGCTCCACTTTGCGTATAGGTGGTCGCAGCTCCAGCGCGTAGCATCTCAAATGCTAATGGACTCCCATAGGTCTTACCCAGAAACAAGGGTAGGAACCGACGTGGAACGAGAGGGACTCCGACCTGATTGGGTGATGACCGACACAAGGTAAGGAGGGGGAACTAGACAGCTTTTGAGCGGACGAATGACTGACAATACGACCATATTGATCTTTCCGAATAAGCTGACAAAAGATCGTCTTCCCCTCAATACGATTCTTGAGCCACGCCAAACTCTCCGCCGCATAGTATTGTCCAGGACGACCAAAATGAGCACCCTGTGAATATGTGTATCGTTCTCCACGTGAGCCAAAAGGTGGTCCTAAAGGGAGGCACGAACGTACCTCGGGGGCGTCAACACCCGCGATCCGAATGTGTAACGTCTCGTCCTTGAGTTCTACAGCGAGAGAACGGTCGCTCGCATCAGAACGGTACTGTCTGAAAACGCAGAGTATCCCAGAGGACAGGGCCGACCTTTCAGCCCCGTAGGTACAGTTCTGAACTTGAAGGGCCATCGCCAGCCCAATCCAGGTGTATGATAGAGTCTGAAGTTGTCGGCATCACCAACGCTATGATATGCCATGACTGGTCGTTTTCATCCTCATTTTATTAATAACTTGAGATCGTACCTAGTCACCACACCCCGCACCCATTGCCGTCGCGCCAATATATTCGGTGTGACCCATTCTGCCGACCTCAACCTCATTCCCCACCGTCTTCGCCACATCATACCACCAATGCCTGACGCAAGTCCAAGACAGAACACGGCTATATAGTTTCCCAAGGACGCTTCGCCGCAGGGAAGCTCGAAGAGATGAAAATTGGGATCGTAGAGGACTGCTTTGAGGAGAGAGGTGGCACTCGAGGTATCGTGGGGGTTCACAAATCGTGTCGGTGGTTGTGTAAGATTTTCTTGTTCGGCTGGTGGGTATTTGCGGAGAGACAGCTTGAATGGTGAAGAAGGTGAGGGCGAGGAGGAGGAGGAGGAGGAGGACATAGTTGACATTCAGGTGACCAGACAGAACTACCCAACCTCGGATTGCTACTTTCGGCTAAAGCAAAGACCTGCTCCGACTTTCCAGTGGTAGAGTGGCACACACCGAATGATATGGACTCGAGCGCTGGATCGTTTACGCCGATACGAACAAAAAAAAAGTCCCCGCAGCATCGGACCAGTGCCACCGTGTCACCTGCCAGATCCCGAAGGTTTTCTAACCATCGATCGTCGTCGTAGTTTTCACTCGCCTTCATCCTTATAGGCGACATAGGCGACCTCCCAAGCCGACTGTAGCTCGCATGACATGGCTTACTGATGGCAGGTTCGACAGGATGGAATAGCTCTTTGATGCTCCACCAAGGTGTAGAACGCTGACACTCGAGAACGCTTCGGTCGCCCGTCGTCAGGACTACGGTCATATTCTGCCCATCTCTCTGTCTGATGACGAAGAGATCTTCAAGCACCACGCCCCAGAGTCCATCCAGGTTCGTTTCTCCTGTTGATACGGGGCTTGCGACATGTCAAGATGAAGCAGAGATCATTATTTTCTGTATAGACAGCGGTGAACACTATGGAGGTATGGCGCGCGTAAGGAGCTCACATCTGGCCAGACAATAGGTTGGTTCGCAATATTCGGGCAGGCATTGAGCAGTCCAAGCTAGTGAGGTCTCGCCGAGCATCACACAGCTCAATGTCGTCCTACCTTCCATGCAGAACCTCTCACGAATGGGTCCTTAATGTTGTCATTATCCGGTCTGCCAACACCCCAGAGAAATTAGTCTGTCTTTTATGATTCGCCCCCTATGAACCCATTACCCTCCTTGTTGCCAGTGATCTTCTCTGATCCGGATATTCCCTTAGAGACTGATATCGGGACATTGCAACCTTGTCGCATACAGATACGCCTGGTCTTGCAAGGGAAGTACTAGACGCATTAAAAAGATCCATTAACTGAGCAGCTCGAAACATTCCATCATTTTGATGCTGAATTTTAGTATCCGTACCCCCGGGCGGGGAGGCTTCCAGTGAAACCCGAGCTCGATACACCACAATCTCAACAAGATACCCCAAGTGTCTTGGCTACACGAAGCTGTTCCGAGGAAGTACGACGCAGACCAATCGAGATCCCAGATCCGCATTACACACTAAATACAATGCTAATACATTATATTGCGAGGCAAAAAGAAGGGAGAAAGACAACGTGGATATCATTTGACACGAACAAGCGAGCACGAAACCTCCAATGCAAAAAAAAACTGTATGGAACGAAGGAGAACCAAAGTGAAGCGAACGATCTAAAAAGAGCCACACCCACACTGACCCGCATCAACAAACTGCACTAGTGGGGTAGGAACGGCAAAGGTCGTAACATCGGATCGGTATACATCATGTACACCTGCTGTAATGCAGTGGAGTCCAGACCTCGGATTCTCAAACACTTTTGGAATAACTTCTTGTCGATTGCAAAATGAACTCGACTGGCCAGGTGTTGACCTGCGACGAGGTCTTTGATGACACCGGCGATGAGACGTTGTTTATGCACGTTAATCAAAGGCTCGAGTTGCATCGAGGGTGGAAGGGGGGTGAGCGAATCGAAGACTTCCGGATGAGAAGGTGAGTCAAACGTGACAGCTTGAGGGTCGATGTCAACAGGGACATGGGGTGCAGTGGGATCAATGAGATCAGGAAGTTTGCTGTATCGATAAAGCTGAGCCAAGTAAACACCGAGAACCCGTTGTCGATTAGTTCCTGGGCAACGCGCGACGAGAAGACGACACTGACCGATGAACGGCACGCAGGCAGAAGGTGTGCTAGTCTCGTTCGATCTAGTCCGTGACTGTGAATCAGAGGTACTACTACTCATGATCGTCGACGCGTGCGATCGAACATCAAGTGGTTTCGCGTCCACCATGGCTGAGATCGCTTGGTGCATCGCTTTGAAGTCGTCCTCGGGGTTCACGAACTGCGACAATTTCTGGTATATCTGCGTCTCCCATGGACCAACCCGACCCCATTGGCGATACATGGCCTTGTTCACCCACTCGTTGCGCAGTCCTGCCAGAATAGCCACCAGCGTATGGAAGTTACTGTGGCTGTAGGCTTTCTGTTTACCAACACATCCCCCACTCGTGAGCAAGTCGCTCGCCGCCACAAAAACGCTACAAACCACTCACGATCGCAATACGAATAAACTTGGCCACAAGCGTATGGCGCTCAGTTGGAGACGTTAACACAATCTCCGACGCCACGAAATTCGCCATCAAATTGAATCGTCCCCGAACAACAGCCAGTGCGCTTGTCTTTTCAGGAAACCGTCCCTCCGATTTCCATGTTACTCGATCTTTCAAATATTGTGCCCAGTCCAACACGTTGACCTCGGCACATGACATCCAATCGTCCATGATGAGTTCCTCGGGCTTGATACCCATAAACAGCTCCCTATCAATCATCGAAAAATGTTGTGCAAGCGCGTCAGCTCGGACGTTCAACACCCAACTTCGATGTGATTTCCGACCAGCAGGCGCGAGCATCTTGGGGGGTGAGGTAATTGAAACCGAAGGCGACGCTAACGGAACGGCGGGCGACGTGAGCGCAACAAGAGGAGACGGAGTCGAAACCGAAGGTGATGCGCCGACGCCTGATGATGATGATGACGCAGGGCCCATGGGGGACCCAGGTGACGTGGACGGCTTCGAAGACACGCGAGTCTGCAAAATCTCCAACGGCACTGCATCACCGGGTGTAAGCCCCGCATCCATCCCCGTCCCTCTATTCGGCGATGTCGGCATCCCCATTGCCCCATGATTCAACAGCGACGACGAGAAATCGCCTGCAGATGATTTCAAAGTGAAATAATCATCCGAGGCGGATGAGACTCTGATTTGCGATGGCGTCGCTGGTGTCGACTTTGAGTCCCCAGTCCCAATCCCACCATCACTGGCACCTCCACCCTCACCACCCACAAGTGAACTTCGACGCACGGAACCCGTCTCATGCTGGTCGATATCATACTCCTCCTCCTCATCACCCCCCTCTTCCCTATCCTCTTCATCACTATCTGCGAAGAATCTCGGTCGCTCATCTCTAAAATCCCCGGCCGCCATTCGCTCTTGAATCGTTCTCACCCACCCATCCACTTTTTGAGCCTTCTCTCTACGTCGTTGGGGATTGATCTGTCCTTCAAGTCGCCTCAGCGCTTCATCGACGCCCCCATTATCTTCTCCATCTTCGCTCAAGGAATCCACGATCGCGTTGACTTGCCATTGTTGAATCCCAGTGCCAAGTCCCGCTCCTCCTACACCACCACCGAGAGACACCACCGAGTTTTCAGAAGCAACAGAATCCCTCGACCGTATTCCCATCGACGACACACTCTCCCCAGAACGTCTAATAAACTCGAAGTCCCTCCTCAAAGGCAATTTTCGCGATGGTTTCATCAACCCCGGTGGCGCTGGTACAATCCCGGTATGCGCCTCCGATGACGTATCCGACAAATCCAAATCGTCAATCGAAACCGCGTCGAATCGCCACGGTGGTTGCGCTTGGACTTGTGCCACGAATGGATTGAGGCGTGAACGTGAAGATAAAATGGAACCAAAGGATTCCGTGGAGTGAGTTCGGACGGAGAGTGCCCGAGACATAGCGGAGAGAGAGGACTTGAAGGACATGGGTCGATGATTCATCGTTGCCGTCTCTGTACGATCCTCTTCCTCGTCCGTCACCTCGGACACCGAACGTAGATGTTTCGAAGACGTGTTCGTGACTTTTGACTGCATCTCGCCCTTCTCCTCGTCATGTCCATCAACAGATGACGATGAGACCGCTCCTCCATCGCCTATAAGTGTCAATCCTTCACCCTGCGGCTCGATCATCTTCAAATACTCTCCTACCCCACCTCTTACACCCAACAACTCCCCACCAGCAATCAACTCCAAATCAAATGCCGACACATTCGCAGGAACAGCTATTCCGGTGTCCACCGTCTGCCTCGAATTCAACACCCTCTTCCATCTCCCCAATCTCCCAATCGTCTTCACAAACACCCTCGAGAGCGCACGCTGAGGGAACGTAATCGGTGGTGCAGACGGAGGTGCTAGAGGCGCAGCACTAGACGGAACAGAAATACTCGCTCGACTTTGTTGAAGAATATTCCGTTGAAGAGGTTGTTGAAGAATAGCCGTCGAGGCAGACGTAATTGCGCCCGCTCTCGGAATTGAAGCCGCAACACCCATCCCTGCCGCACCAAATGAGAACGCAGTCCCTGATTCACCACTGCTACCAATGAACACCGACACCCGATCGTCGGGTGCGAAATCAAGATCGACATCGGAATCGTCATGGTCTTTGGATATGGCTTCTGCGAATTTCTCCCCAAGAACGTGGGTCGGTCGAGGTCTAGTAGATACGCTTTGCCGAGCAGATGGCGGTCCATAACGGCGGCGTATATGCGCCTCTTTACAATCCTTGACCACCTTGATCAACTTTCTCACAATGCTCTACAAAGCACTCGCCCATTCAGTACACCAACCCCGAGAGATGGGGAGGAAGGGGGAGGGAGGAGAATCAACTCACCAGCCCATCCTGATGTCTCTTCAACACCGGATCCTTAACCAACATGTTTAGCCAACTGGCCAACAACAACCTCAACTCCCGATTCGGTAGAAAGTCCATCACGAAAAACGTCAACAACCAATACCTGATCGCTACAAACGTCCGTACGCGTACTATCTTCCTCGCCAAATCATCCTGTTTCGTCGCATGGCCACTGAGACTCCAATGGAAGCGACAGATGAGAAGATGACAGAGATCAACGGCAGAGATGTAGGAACGGTAGGTGAGGAAGAAATTGAGCAGTTCGTCATAGTTGAAGTCAGAGGTAAGTTGGGCGATCCATCGTTCAATGGTAGCGGCGAGGAGAACGCGGCTACTGTTGACGTTGGTATCGGAGGGATCGTGTGTTGAGACACGGACGCTGGGGACATCCACAGAGGGTTTTCTGCGGCGAGAATTAGAGCGTGACGAAATACCCGTACGACTGCTCTGCGAAATCGAGATGTCATCCGTGTCCGCATCGGAAGTCACCTGCATCTCTCCCCAAAGAACGAACCGAGGATCGTCTCGTGGAGCTGCACTATCGTCCGCCCGCAAGGACATTTTGATTGTCGTCTCCCCAGCTGAGTCCGGAAACAGTCGATCCAACAGCGGAAGACCCCGGTACGTTTGAAGAACGTCAAAGACTTCTGGAGAGTACCGTGAATGCATGCTCGTCTCCGGGAGCGGTACAAGCTCCGGATCAAGCGGTGGGATATCGGAATCGTCTCCAAACGGTGAGACCGCCACGCGCAATGGGGGCGAAGGTGAACTGGTTGGTTCGATACTCTCTATATCCTCCGACTCGGGCATGGACGATGACGCATCGCTTCCAACATGTCGCATCATATCTTCCGCTCGCGCAGTCAACCCAGACTCGAAAGACTGCATTTCACGAAGAGCGCGAGGAAGAGGGAGAAAGACTGAATCCTCCCGCCGTGCAGGTGAGTCGAAAGTGATTCCGGAACCAAACGGGTTCGGCATAAATCCACCCTCCGAGGACCCTGAGACAGAACTACCCCTGGTATGAGGCGACGGTGGCACAGAACCGCTCCCCCACTGCATGGCCTCAGCAAAGAGATCACCCGTCACAGGTGGCTTCAGTACCTCCGGGGGAGGATCCGTCGAGGGCAACGGACGAGGTATATCTGCACCCGTCACACTGTGCGAATGAGTGCGACCCGTGGGCGTCGGTTGCCTCGATGGACCTTCAGCAGCATACGTACCAACCGCGAAGCCAAACATATCCGGAATTGACTTGGTCCGTCGGAGTAGTTTACGCGTCGACGTTGTGCCCAAATCTTGTCCGGGTCCCGCTCTGGGTGTCGTACCTGTTCTGGGTCTACTGTGGGTGAGGATGTTGTGCACGCTCAAGCGAGATCTGCCCCTGAATGAACGACCCTGTGATTGTGAAGACTGAGAAACAGAGACATCAATCGAAGTCGAGACCTTTTGGGCTTTCGACTCTGCTTCCGCGGCCGGCGCGATGGCATCACGATGTCCATGATGGACACGAACATTCAGTCAGTCGGTTCGATTCGTCCGTGGAACGAAAGAATGGAGATGCGACGATGAAATGCACTGACCCAACGCGATACATTTGTTTTCCATGCTGATTCACAAAAGCGGTGATGGCATAAGGTGAACGAACGTCCTTGCCAACGCCCAGGTATTGATCGTATCTTCGCTTCAATTCCCTTGCAGCAGGACCTGAAGATGTTTCGACAAAGCTTCCATCGGCTGAAAGATTACCCCGAAGTTGTGTAAGTATTAACATGAAGTGAAAAAGACAGAAAAAGACCCGTTGATCAGTATCCGCATAGTCGGGTTCAGTGGACAACACGGTCGGAGACGTAAAAAGAAGCGGCACTTCTTTGAACAAAAAATGACACGTGCCATACATGAGATGACTTACGCGCGATAGAAATATCAGCAGCAGCCACTTCTTGAGAAAGTGAGCCCCAATCATTCTCAGACGTCATAATCGCATGTGAGAACGCGAATGAAGATTGTGATTTATGGAGAGACGGTGATAAGATGGGGAGTAAGAGATGGGGAGTTGTCGTCGTCGTCATAGAATCGTGTATGGGAAGAGAATGAGGACGAGGTGACGAAGAGGAATGTGTTGCTGTTACTGCTGGTTCCATTACTGCGTCGGACGTACGATGATTTATGGGCGAATGCGGTGCTGACGACGAGGGAGGCGGTAGTAACACAGGGGGTTCAGGGCTGATGAAGAGAACGGGTGAGGTTGGTGACGATGCATGGTTATTGTCATAGTCCGGAATCGTTTCTGACATGTTCGATTCGTTCGAATAGACCAAAAACTATATCATGCAGATGAAGCACCAGAAAGGGGATACCAGCAGACAAAGGGCAAACACCAAAGTGAGGAACAACGTCGAGGACAAAAAACGTTTTGAAGCGGTCCTTTGCGATCGCAGATGAAAGAGTGAGACGCGTCGAAGAGGGGAATTCGTCTGTTCAAAGACAGTGAAGAGGGCGCAAACGGGGATGAGAGTCAAGTAATGGATGTCAATGAGAGTGGGATAGTGTCCTTTCGTGTCGGCGGTCCTAGAAGCCAAAATGAGCTTCTACAGCCAGACGGTAGAGGTCGTCGTTGTCGTTGTCGTTGTCAATGTCGGTGTCGTTGTCGTTGTCGTCTGCGACGTTCTCGTACTCAGACGCGACGTCGAGTCAAGAAAGAGACACAAAGTCTGCGCTAATACACGTGACACGCTTCCCCACGTGATCTCATTCCCTTCGACGCGCCCTCGAGCCAAGTTCAGCTTTGAAGGCGACGACGGCGACCATAACTGCAAGATGTCCATCGTGACAATCCGAGTCAGTCCACGAACAAGCGTATAACAAACCGGAATCAGCTCATCTCAGCCCACAGAACGTCGAATTCCTCAACAACCCAGCGCGCTTCCTCGACCCCTACAAATTCCGCGTCACATTTGAATGTATCGCTCCTCTCAAAGACGGTCTGTACCTTCTCCTCCTCCTCCCTCCCTTCCGTTCTCCTTCCGCCACTCACGAGCACAAAAGACCTCGAATGGAGACTCATCTACGTCTCCTCCCCTGGAAACGAAGAACTTGACCAAGAACTTGACGACTGCCTCGTTGGGCCTGTTCCCGTCGGCATCAATTCTTTCGATTTCGAAGGCGTTCCTCCAGACCCCTCCAAAATACCCCCTGAAGACGTGCTCGGCGTAGCAGCCCTCATTCTCACAGGTTCCTACAAAGATCAAGAATTCGTTCGCGTAGGGTATTATCAGAATACGGAATATGATAATGATGAGATGAAGGAGAATCCACCTCAGAAAATTGTGTTTGAGAGGTTGGTGAGGGATATGAATACCAAGCCACGTGTGACGAGGTTTCAGATTAAATGGGCAGTAAAGTGTTGAAGGGTCCTAGGAGAATGGGGTAGGCTGATATGCCACTTTCACTAGGGACGTATCACCACCATCACAAGGTGTTTCCGCGGCCGGAGCTGCCGCATCAGCGGCAGTACCCTCAGCAGATGACCTAGACGGTCCCGAAGAAGACGACATTGAAACGAACCCCCCAAAAACAAACGGTGTCTCATAATCCCTTGTATTTTTTCTCCCGCCACTCCATCTGCAATTATAGTCTAATACATCTTTCGACCGCATATCGCGATTTCGCCAGTCAGCTACTGGTCTTACCAGTACCTCATCGTGTATGAAGCGTACATGGAGGCTTTGAGGGTACGACGCCGTAAGGGATAGATAAGTGATTACACAGCTTGACTCAGTATACGACGCAAGAGGGCAGTCAGCCGCTGAATAGGCGCGTGTTCCATCCGAGTTCATCAACTCGATAGTTCGAGATAGAGCATTGTTCCGAAATGCTCCTCGTTCGTCTGACACAGGATGGCCACTCCTTGACTGTTATGTCATGATCCTACGTAAGGTTTTTCGTACTCAGTTCTAATCATGTATGAGTCTCAATCCTCAGCACTCTCGAACCACTTCTCATGACGTCCCTCAACGCAATGTGCCAGTTGTTTGTGAAAGAGTACCATTTCAGGATAGAATTTCCTGATTTCGTGGCTATCTTTCTTAGAGGCATCGTCGATCCATCACCCTCACGCGCTTCCTTGCACCATTATCGTCGTTACAGATCCTTCTTGAACGGGCACTTTCGTCAACCTTCGGAAATATGGAACGTATCAGGACCTCGGGTTTACATCCCTTGGCGGTCATGAAGAAGGGATTACGATTCATTCTGCGCGGTCGAAGAGTTCGTATCGATTACAAATCTCCTCCATGTTCATGATGTGATGTTCGACGTTTGCTGGGAGAGAAGGTATGTCAGAATCTAGATTACATTTGACTGAGGTACGTCCACGACATTTTCCCATTCGGTCTAACCGATGCTCCATGTAAAGAGTTGCGAGGAATACTCACCTTTACCTCTCTTTCCTACCTCTCCCCCCAAGAATTCTGTCTGCCTCTCCTTGACCACTTCAAGATTCACATAGATCGCGCGAATCGTTGACGATCGGCCTTCATCTCAGCTTTTATGGAGTCTCGTGCCGCAAAGGTTGAGGGTTGGTTGGTTGGTTGGTCGTCAAATAGAAGATATGTTGCACCGGGTCCGGATCCCAGTATGGGACGTTTGAGACAGGCTCGCTCGTCGCTCGTTATCTACGCGGTCTCGCCTTTTTTGCTGTACCCCTCACATCCTTCCCCGAAGGCCCGAAAACTGTGTCCGGTTCGCAGGATTGGAAAGTCCGGATATGGGACACTTGAATTGAACCCCAGCCTGATAACCCCGGTATCACTACCATCATCCCATGCGGTGCGAAACACACTAGCAGGGCATGTACCGAAGGACTGTCAACCTTCACATCATCCCTTGATGGCAAACATAGTATGTCCTGTGCTGACCCTCGACTCGGGCCTTGGTGAACTCAACCCGGAGCACACCGACTGATGTACTCACTTGTATATTCGCTCACTAGCAAATGCATCAGCTCGGGTGCCAATCCGATCGTATGTACATATCCGAACTTGGGACATTCCCAGTTATTAGCCGCACATCTTGACAGTCCAGTGACGGTCTATTTCGTTGGCTTCTCCCGTCCCGTATCGTAAGTGTCATTTATTTTCACATCGGCTTGCAAATGAGCTATGTACTCCTTAGAAATGTTTACCTCGCTTTGCTTGCTCTGCATCAGTCAGTGCGGTAAATTCAGGTTTGTTGTTCGATCGCAACTGAAGGAGGTTCAAACCTGTTCAAACCTGTCAGAAATTGTTGTGCTCAGTGACTCGGTTAACCACTCACATAGGTCCCATCATGGTATAGGCCGTCGCTGAGAGCTTATTTTTGAGTCCAAAGTTCCTTGAATAGAACTCAACTTCGGCTTGAAGCGGCAGTGCTCAGTGACTTGGTTCACATTCACTCAGGTACATGTCAGATGGTCGTCTTCCAACTTGCTTGTTTCGACCCATCTCATCATCGCTCGTGTTTCGAGCTGAAGATATAAAACTGAAGTCATCCCTTCTCTGCCTGCCCCCTTTCCATCACAAACTCTCCTTCTACTGACGATTTACAGACCGTTTCCCTGAGTCCTCCAGCCTTCCTTCATGTTTTCCAAGGTCCCTCTCTGTAGTCTTTTTCTCGCCTCCATGACTCTGGCTGCTCCCGGATCTTCTTTCTTGAAGTCTCGGCTCACCAACCTTGTTACGCGCCGTGCAGCCACTAAGACTGTGTCCAGCCAGTATTTTTCTGGTGGCTACATACAGGGTGACAATGTGAATGTATTCCCTATACTTTACTATCACGCTTGATCATACATCATCGCAGACAGAATAGCATCCAGAGCACTTCTGCTGTTTTTACTCTGCCAAATACTACAGGTCCAGCTGACAGTGGGGTAGACTTCATGGTTCTTCTTGATGGACAAGAATGCTCCAATGGTGTTTCGGCCGGTATAGAAGTGCTAACCACTGGCACGGACTACAACACTTATAATGGTAAGAGTCTTTGAATAATCCAGATTAATACTCATTCTTGATGCGCGATCAACAGTTTTCTTTGAGGTTCTCGCTCCTGAATATCAGACCGATTACTTGAACCTGACCGTCCATGCTGGCGACACTATCAAGACTTCCATCCATACTGAGACCGCCACTAATGGGTCCACATTGATTGAAAACCTGTCTACTGGTCGGAATGTTTCCCATCAATACTCGACTAGAGTTCCCCTTTGTATGAACAGTGCTATGTGGGGCGTTGAAGCCCTTCGATTCCCGGACAGCAATGCTACTATAGCCACCTTCAACACATTCACGATCAGCAATGTCTCTACCGCTCCATATAAATACTCATCCGATGAAGTTCAGCGGGTTATTCTTCAACTTTCATCGGACAATCGGAATTCGACCACAGTATCTGTGAACGGTTCAACGACTACTATTGATCAGGTGCTACAAAGCTAATTCTTAGGCGGGGCCTAGTCCAACTCTATGACTTACCTTTACGAAATATGGTAGACAAGCGCTTACAGTTTGTAAACAGTTTAAACTTATAATCGCACGGACGAAATGACTATTTATTGACATCCGAGAGTCTATCTTTGACCTTTGTTAACAACTTTACTAGTATTGGTTACGATTCGTCAGACTGTAAATCACCTTTATAAAGATCACTGTCCCATCAGATGTTGTCTTCAGATCACATTCAAATCACTGATATCTAATATGCCCTTGACACGCCAAATCCTACAGACGCCCCTTCCACAAATCTACGCGAGCGACTTGCTCTTGTACAACAGTACATAGGCCGCGGAATCTTCACCTCCACCATCGATCGTCGACAACTTCTCCTTGGGGAATATAGACACCTTATCGTCATCAAACTTGTACCAATCTTCATCGTCATCGTCGAACTGTTTGTCAGACGTCGATGCTTCCCCGGATGTGGACGCGGTAACAGGCTTAGGTCCGTGGAACACGCTCTTCTTCACATAGCCTATGTAATGCCCAGAATCAGCGTGTGCGCCTTTGTGAGTGACAATGGCCACGAGGTCGTAAAGTCCCGTCACACTACATCCGTAGTCGTCTTTCAATTCGGGAGCTACAAGCGCTTCCAGCTCAGTCAACTCCCTGGTACGATAGACACTTTCGTCTTCCAGTTCTCCAGCCGCCGGTGCAGCTTGCTCATCGACATTCATGCTTGATCCATCACCCTCGACAGGAGGGGAAGAGGCAGTCGGAGCACTCGTCTGAGGCGCGTTCTTGGTCCGCTTCCGGACTTTCCTTCTTTCCGCTCTTTCCTTTTCAATCTCTTTAAGCTTCCGAGAGACGGGGGTAAGTTTCTCTCGCAGCTCGGGTGTCGCGATATCTAGGGCATCGAATTCTGTTTGGAATTTCACTTTTCGCATAATTTTCGCTTTCTTGTTAATATCGCGACGCCATGCGAATCGAGCCATGTGAACCGTGAGATAACCCGGGAGTCGAGACAATCGAGATGTCTGGGTGTAAACGGCGTCGCGACCGAGCGTCGGCGAGTTCTTCGTCAATTGCGAGTTGAGAGCATCCATGATACCTGTGTGCATATAGTTCGTGGTGATGGAAATATTGCACTCGATCTTGAGTACCCGCTCCGTCGTTACAGTGGGAGGTTCCTCGGGTGATTCGGCACACTTAAGTTCTCTGCGCATCTCGCCCACTAAGAATTGATCGACAAACTTTTTGCCAGAGATGGAAGATCCAGAAGGGTCAATTCCAGGGACATCCTTGATCGCATTAGTCATCTGTGTCCAACATTCTTCGGCGTCCTGTTGGGCATACCCAGACATCATCCCGGCCTTTGACCGATCCAACTCATTGAACTGCGGAACGACCTGTCTGAGCACAGTCAAAAAGGAAGTTGGAACCACGCTTTCTGTTGTGCGGGACATGTTTCTGTACAGATCCCGCAAAGCTCTAGGAAGGATATCGAGGTGGGATGATCTGTCGAGAATCATAAGATTGTAGTGAAGACAGTCCCATTACCGAAGTACATATGTTGCCAGAGCAACTTGGAGCTCAGGTATTGCTCGCATCGCTTGGACAGTAGAGTTCATGTAACACGTATTTCCAAGACTGAAAACAAATAATGTAGGTGACATCGTGACAGCTTATAACTACTGTCAACCCACTTTTTGAGTCCAACGGGTAAAGCGAGCTAATGATCTGTCAGCAAAACAGTCTTGAATTTCAATTTCAACTTACAGCTTCTGCGATCTCTGAGTCGTCCATATCTGACGCATATATGGCTTGATGAGACCAAGGTTGACCGAGGGAACAGTACTCGTCTTACCTTCGAGAAAAACGACAGGTTTCTCGGGTGGCTTTGGAAGTTCACCCGCAGCACCGATGACCGTGAAGGTTTGACCCTACACACTCGCAAGCATCAGTATTCACTTTCTGATCAAGACGCGCAAGCCGCGTCATACATCTTACCCACCGCTTTAGGAGCCACCTTCTTCCAATCTGTATCGTCCTATCCTAACGTCAGACTGGGTGAGCACCATACTGGCGAAGAAATGCAAACCTTGAGCATTCCACCTTTGATCATGACTTTCATTCTGTCTGGTGGCACGCCAGTGACTTGGTAAATGGTATCCTTGAAGATGGCCGGCGGTTGATCTGGGTCGAGTTCGACGTCAAGCGTCTTTCCAGCATGTTTTATGTGTACTGCGATGGGTGCCATTGGTGATGAGTGTCTCGTCACTGTGCTGGTCGATGTCGAGGACGGGTGATGAGACTCGATCATAAGATCTGACGCGTCGCGTATGGGAAAGTATGAGGTAAGCGCGGCGAGGGTGACGTCAGGGATCGTTTTGTCCACGTCGGCTCACTGCGCATCTAGTTCACTCAAATACCACCAGAAATTCTTTACGACTACCTAGCACACCCTTCTCCACTGCCCACCATGACCGTGTAGTGAGTACCCGCTATCAGTGTATCGACGGTGACAAGTCCTGACTATGTGAATAGCTACACACTCACCTTCATGCTCCTCGCAGCAGAGGTGAGCAGACAGTGAACCTCGAAGTGTATATCGACACTAATTGTAGTGAACGCAGATGGTGACATTCTGCATCCTCGTCTTCCCACTTCCTTACACCATCCGTAAACGCTTGTTCCGATTCTTATCTGAAAGTCCCATCGTCGCCAAAGTGGCCTATGGTCTCAAAATTTCGTTCATATGTGTCGCCACATAATCTGATATAACCACCCTCTCACTTCTACTTCTTCCGTTCATATTCGTCGGTGTTCTTTTCGTGGACGCTCTTCAACGCATGTTCCGCGTCACCGCCGAACTCGAAATGGCACGTGCAGACCACACTGTACATGATGTTCGCACCGAATCCAATATCTCGGCTCGCAAATTTTACTAAGTAGTCATCCCGCAGTCGCAGTAGAGCCGACCATGTCACTGACACATGCACGTTTTTCTCGTCCCGGTCATCTAGCGCCCAGCGGAACATGTATCTCACTGGGTTTTGTTTGTTCCTTTCTCTCGTCTTGACGCGCGTTTTCGCCATCATTTTGGATCTCATACAAACTCAGGAAGATTTCGCAAAATTGAAGAAAACAACCGCAGCGTCGTCAAAGAACAACATCGACGGCAGTGAACAAAACAAGCAAATCCAAGAACTGAAGATGAAATTGGCTGAAAGCGAGGCAAAGAACCGTGATTATGGTTCGTTCACTCAACTTTTCGTTTGGCTTTCGGACTGGACAACAATTTTTTGGGTATCAACAGAGATTTTGAAGAAGCAAGCTGCACAGAACGCACAGGAATACGACCGTCTTGCCTCGCAGTACAATAAGGAGACAGGTCAGGTGTCCAATAAGAAGTCGGATTAAGAGGGTATCGGATGCTCCGTTCAGGTAGGAAACTTCTCGGTTATTTTGTCCATCTGATACTGTCGTTTGTACTGTGAATCGTACGGAATCTTGTCCTTCCAAAAAGCAGCTAACTGTCATGCAGGCTCGAGCGGGAGCCGATTGTAACACTACATAATCATTACTGACATGCGGCGAGCCGGGAAAACCACAGCCAGCTGAAGCAACCAACGTTTCAATCCATACTATATACCTACTCATACAACAATCGTGAGTCTCCCTCAAGACGATGTAGGCTAAGCTACACTCGAACGACCAACTGCTCCCACCACCACTCCCTGGCCAAACCACTCGCTCTCTTCCTCGCTCTCTTCCTCGCTCTCTTCCTCACTCTCTTCCTCACTCTTTGAGAAAACGATCCCTTCGGTGCTCTCGTCCGATGATGAATCTGTGTTCTCCGACGTATGATCAAGACCATCCCAATCAACCTCGCCGACTACGCTCTCCAGCTTGTGCACGTCCTCCTCGAACACGTTGCAGCAGTCTGTCAGGGTAAGACGGTTGAGAGGATAGCCGTTGTCTTTGCGGAAGGCGAGAGCCTCGTAGAGGTCTGAGACACTAGCGCCACGCTGGGAAAGCTTCTCATCTTCTGGCATATCCTCATGATCAAATGTAGAAAGATCAATAACCAACTCCTCCAAAGTGGGGATGAATACGAGACGCGGAAGTTGTGTCACGGAAGTGGTTCCTTCTTCCTGCTGTGCATGATCGGGAATATAAGAGAGAAGCAAGCAGAGTGATTGTAAGCTGGTGCCCGCGTTGATGGCTTTAATGTACCGTATCTGCGGTACGACAACAAGGATGTCCACGAAGAATTGTGACCAGTCATCCCTGCCCGTGTCAGTCTCGACAGTGACATGAGCACTTTGAAGATCTGTGAAAGTTCCGCTGAGTAATGCATCCTCTATGATTCCCCGTATAGCCTCCCGCTTTGCCGCCTCAGACGGCCCGTAGAACTCGATCTTGAGCGGGATATTGCAATCCCAATCCTGTGACCGCCGGATGTGGCCGTCAGTTGTGTCAGATGCTCCAAAGACAAGAAGTCCGCTGCGTTGAACATCGACTGTCAATGTACGGATGCAAAACGATGGGTTGCTCCTGGCTGAAAGGAATCTTTTCATCAGAACTGTTCGCAGTCTTGCCCAAGCGCCAGGTTCAGAGCCACTGTCTTTTCCAAAAGTCTGTATCCTGATCTCAGTCTCGAATGGAATATCGAGACAAGAGAGAAGATTGGCCACGGTGTGTACGGGTTCGTAGATATCGAGTCGTAACAGATGGGGCAGGGGCAGCCGGACAGAGTTGATGATGTCGGCGACAAAGACAAGGCGCGTACCGACATCAAGGGCCCGTGTGAGCTCGAGATGGCGGAGGTTCTGCATGCGAGCGAGGGTACCTTTGAGCTCTGCGATAGTTAGAGAGGTAGGGTACAGATGAACCAGTTTAAGAGTCGTCAAGTCATCACCAACAACAGGTATAGGGGGTAAGTTACAGATGTGTACCAACTCTAATTGACGAAGAGCTGGTGTGGCACCGTTGAAGAGCTTTGTGTAATTGGTTGTGACAGGCGGGGACACGTCGTCCACGTAAATCATCAGAGATCGTAGAAGAGGAGCCGAACTAGTATTGCATAGCACAGGAAGAACTTCGGAGATATCATATGATGTGGTCTCCAATCGAAGCTCTTCGATACGTTCCGCGTGAGTCAAGACTTGTTCCAGGATACGATGTTCTTTTTGTCTGGCTTCTGCTACACTTGGCTTACTCGGCCATTTCAGGTGAATTTTCAGCGGCACCATTTTTGACCTCGAAAAAAACACCTCTGCCCAGTGTTTTGAAGGAGTGATAATATAGGTCCACAGCTCTGGGCAACTCAAAGCAACGGTTCTCCAATGAGAGCAAACATACGAAACATTGATCCAAACAGGGAACCCATCCATGTCGTCTATCGTGGATTCGTAATGGTTCTGAACGACATTTAAAAAGATGGTGGAGAGAATTTCCGATGGAAGCCATGAAACAGGCGAGAGGGAATTTCGTTGAGTGCGAAGGGTACGTATTTGAACTTCAAGGGTGTGGATGGTTTGTATCAGCTCTGCGATGTCGCGATCAACGCATGCCTGGGCTTCTAACAGGTCAGAGCAGCCGACTGTCATCGTCCCTGCTACCATCGCACGGCGGTATCAAGATTTACTAGTAACAGTGCTAGTATAGCACTCGGTGTGTTCAAACTATCTGTGATTCTAAAGCGCGCGAATAATATAAGATGCACGATTCAGAAAGTACGTATTGAGGCTGGACTAGACTTGGAGTTGAGCGCTATAGTAGTTAGAAGGTGAGGAGAAAGTTGTATCGGACACAGCCACTGATGATTGCCACTAGAAATCTATAGGCTATGCCGTAAATGCACATACAGACTCCGCGTTACGATCTTCAAGCTTTCTGTTCAGAGAAGGCCTCACCCAGTAAACCTGCGACAGCTGGCTTCCAATGAGTGTCATGTTTTTCTCGTTAGCCGTGTCACTAGTCCCTGGACGAGACGACAACCGAAGAGGGCTTCATCGACCATCTAAGACTAACTCACAGATCATTCAATCCCCTACAGTAAATATCCCCATTCAATCATCGTCGTCCAAGTCTATTAATCCACCATTGCCTCCTATTGTCACTTCTAATTCATCTGAGTCGTGCGTGTCAACATTCGGCGCTGTTTCATCTTCGAGCATAAATGAAGGAATGCAGACTCCGGAACGTATCTTGGGACCGGGTCTTGGACCAAGCCTAATATGCCTTCGCGAGCCTTGGACTGCGGCTAGTACCTCCAGCTAATGCACAGTGAAATCAATGACACCAATGCGTCAAACTGAAATGTAATCACCTTTTTCTGGATCGAAAGATCTTCCGTTCGTTTTTGCCCCGCCTTCGCGGCGGGGTCGAATCCAAGATGTTTAATGATAGTTGCAGAATAAGCCTGTTTTGCAGGTGCATCCGCGTTTGTCGATGCTTCCCCCTCGTCCTCCGCTTCTTCCACACTCTTTGCTTTTCCCTTTCCCTTCCCCTTGTCTATTTTCTTCCCCTCTGACACCTGCAGCATCTTCTTCGCGACTTCCCTCGCCTTTGTAACTGCCTTCATCCCTTCTTTATCCCGATCTAATAACGTCTTTAACTCCTTATCCGCATCCTGCTCAAGCCTCCGTTTTGCCTTCGTCTGCGCTTCCCTCCCCAACTTCTCCGACGTGAACATGTCCCCAGCGGCGCCCCCCACGACATGGCCTGAAACAATATACACTGAGGAGCCGCCCGCAGAAGGCTCTGGTTGTAGGCCCCATTGGCGAGACGGATCGTATTCAGGTTTACGTTTACGCGCAGGTGCCGTCGTCATACCAGACGTCCTAAACGACACAAAAAAAAATCCCCATGAGTATCAATATCTCCAAATGAACATCTCCTCGACCATCGGTAAATCGGCGAGGGAAAAAATGATAACGATCCCAGCTGAGAATTCTGCTCTTCCTGCCCGTTGCCTCTGTACCGCATTCGTGATATGATACTCGCAAACATCGCTCACTCGTTTGTCAGTCCAACTTCCACACGGCTTACCGTCCCTTTTGGTCACCTTACACATGCCAAGGTCAAGTGCCCGTCCGATAATGGCGATAGAGCTCGCTGATTCAGGCGTGACGGCGAGAATGTTGTCCACCGGATGAGGTGTTTTATCATTGCGCTGAAGAGGCTTCAAAATTTTGGGATTGAGTAGTGCAACGACATCTCCTTCCTTGAGTTTCGACATTGCCTCAAAAGCCCCCTTGCTCCCACCGTGATAAATTTTCTTCACGCGCCCATTCTCTTCCGTTATCTCATCAAAATTATCCGACTCGAACAGCAACAACGTCAAGAAGGCGTCGCCTCTCAACAGAGCTTTTCCGCCCGACGCAGACGATCGAGAGCGAGCCCCAAAATCGATTAATTTCATGCTCACATACTTTTTGCCGTGGGCTTTCGTAGCAACGGGGGCAGCGTTCCTTCCGGGTTTCATGTACGCGGAGGTACTGTGAGATTTTGAAGTGGCGGTTTCGTTATCGGAGGCGCGCCCATCATCGCCTGGGGTAATGTCCACTGGCGCGCGGGTATGCTTGATAGGTCCCCTTTCTGCTACGACGGCGATAGTCACCCAGTCACCATCTACAGGAACGTCATATCCAGACTTGTTCGGGAGCAGTCTTATACAGGAGTAAAGACGCGAAGGGGAGAGGTAATATCGCCCGCGGAGGTAATCTTGGAGGTCCTCGTGTGGGATAGATCGCAAGCTGTGAATACCAATGGTGTATTAACATAATGCAAAGGGGAATAATGAAAGAGACGGGGAAATCTCGGAAATCAAGACGTAGACATGAATTTATACGTACGAAAGACGGATATTAGAGTTTGGCTCTAGACGTTCAAACCGAGGATCGTCTGGAGGCGGCTTGTGCTCTGCGGGTCCCATTTGGAGACTTTCCACAATGGCAAGGGTATCGTCTCTTCGGACAATTGTTGAAGTGGACGTAGCGCGTCCATCCTGCTCGTCTTCCTGGACGACTTGTGGATACGCAGCGGTTTGGGAGATGCTTTGTCTTGGCTTCTCAGTTAGGTCAGATGATCGAGCGACCGTGGGTTTGTCGGAACGAGTGGTGGGTCCAGGCCGCAAAGCAGCGAGTTTATTGAGCACATTGGAAGGTGCTGGTTTGACATGATGAGCAGGGATGCCAACGCCAGCCGAGCGCGCGCTGTTGCCAGCCCGCGGATCCTCCGACATGGTCGAGCTACTAACACCAGGTCGTTTACGTCCTTGGCTTGCAGTGTCCTGTTCGATCCTCCTTTTCTTCTTCGGTGAGGGTGTCGCGGGTGCGAGAAGCGCACCATCTTTTCGCTTTCGTTTCGGCGACTGCAAACGTGGATCATCGTCTGGGACATCCGTGAGCTGCGCCTGCAGGAGCTGGATCTGTTTTCGTATTTCGATCTGTCTCTGTCGCTCAGCTTGTGCTCTCTGTGTAGATGACTCCATGTGGGTTAGTCTCTACTTCCGTGATGGCAGTCGCTGTTCGACGACCGACACGTTCCGCCACGCCTTGTACGCGTTCGACACACGCTGAAGGTCGCGGCGAGGACGCGTTGTTTGTATGAATTATTAATGACCTGAAATTATGTAATTGATAACGCCAAAGGGGACACTATATTCCCACGCCTGAACCAACTGCCACCGAGAAGGACCGTGCCACCCAACCAAAGTATCGGAATCACGGTATCCTGTCGTCCCAGCCCCGTGAATATCCCAGTACCACCCGATGGCCATCCTGTAGTGTATTACTCGCCAACTGGTCGGCAGCGGAGAGGTAGTCTATGTCAATGAATTTAATTCAGACCGGACAATTATAGCCAGTCGCGCACAGGTTGATCGTGTCAGGAGGGCAACAGAAATGATTCCAAGTTGCCCCGGTTGTGCCAGTCCATTCTCGGAATGTACCGCACTCGTAGGGCTGTTACTTATGCAACTCATTCCTGCCTTCATCTTACTCCCGTGCCACATCTTGTACATATACATACACCTCTTCCCCTCTTCTTTCTCATTCTCGTTTCCCTTCACAACAGTCGATTTTGCTTGTTTCGCTATCGCATCCGATTCTTTTATTTCTTTGTTGACATATTCGTATTTTCAAAGGGGTTTGTTTCTGCTTTCAACTTATCATGAAGGACAACTCGGATATGTCGACGCCATTGTCTGTGCAGAAATTTGCGATCGATATAGCATACCGTCTTTCTTCACTACAACATTTCTTGGAGGCTTCGGAAGACCTCTGTCGGTATAACGACTCGCTTACCGAGGTCGACATCCAACTCCATGGTAGAAAGGTAGGATTCTCCGTTATCGCCCCATTGTTCACACAACATCTCACCATCCACACTAAAAGCTCCTCGCTGTGTTAGAGGTATATTTTCTGTCACCACGATACGAATATATCTTAAACAGCTTGGAACGTTCTTTCCACTGACAGGTGGCCCGAACAACACTCAACCGAGAAGGTTTGAAACTCCACCTCTTCACCTCGTGTCCAGCGAAATACGAACCGTACAAATCAGCCTATTTTAAAATGTTGGTTTTGGTGATTCGACAGCGCCAAAATCTATTTCACGCGGAACTGCAGAGTAAGGTTTACTTCAGATTTAATTCTATTGGAATTCATCTAAGCTTCTCCCTCAGGGCGAGTGGCAAGATTACTTTTGCCACTCACCACGCAGTTGGTAATAGGGCGTAATCGCGATCCTTATGCACAGCTTGGCATAGCCGATCTCATGAAAAATGTAGAAGGTCGATCTCAACTGCAAGAGAAGCCGCAGGTTGTTGAGCAATCGACTAGTACAGCTTTCTCTTGGCGAGCGCCTCAATGGCCCTCCAACAATATCTCTGCATCTATGCCACCTCCGGATGCCTTCCCCCCTAAAAAATCAGAGGACCAGCGGAAGAAGAAATATCTTGATCAGATCATGCGACGTTCTCGGCCTGTCCATCGACAGCACCCCCAGCGACCAGAGTTTCACATACAACTTGCGGAGGAAGATGAGGGCAGTAGCGAGCCAAGCACGCCACGAGTATTCGCTCGTACCCAGGCTCGCCGCCACTTTGGAATTTTCTGCACAGGAAATAAACAGTCAACACAGCAGTCAAGAAGATGGTGATCTTATGCACTGCTACTGTACATATTCGCTATATCTTTCGAGATTTGTATTTGTCTCGTGTTTGGACTGTCTTTGCATATTCATTGTACACGATAGATGATGGTTGTCAAGGAGGAGATATCTAGCTAGATTTTTTTTTTCACTTTAAATGTATATTATATGTCCGCGGTGTTCCTCCCGAATGAGAACCCTCAGTCTTCAAAAAGTCCACCACGACGCTGGGATAACAATGACTGTCCCTCTTGTTCCGAACCCATCTGGAAGCCCCTTTGAGGGTTTTGGATCTCCCTCAATTCATCCTTCCAGTTCCGGAACTTGTCCAGGTACTTGGATCTCACTCCCGAGCATTCTTCCGATCCTTCTTCATTTTCGAGGACGCGGATGAGCTCATTGAGAGAGTTCCTCACTTTGCGCATTGCATCGTCGAGAAGATAGGGGTTTCCTGTCAAGGAACGCACGGTCGGCTGATATGAGGTCCCAGGAACGCTTGACGGAGGAGCCGCTGGGAATAAAGAAGCATCGGTGCGTGTAACGTGGCTCTAATGAGATTCGTACCTTGGGGGTCTGATTTTGGATAAACCTAGACAGTTTAGAAACAGTTGAAAAATACAGGGAAGGGTTTCACTTGGCCTGGATTTTCTGCACTTGGTGGAGATGGGATCCCGCTGCCTGTTTGACCGGGAAATTTTGCATCGGCTTCACAAAGCATGGTAGCTCAATAAAAAATCAACGAGGAGTACCTTGAGCAAGGAGGAGGCGCGGGGCTTGGTTACGGTTTGGAGTTCAGG
>JBBPTH010000141.1:0-36378 GCA_038094055.1 Chalciporus sphaerocephalus | reverse complement strand
TGAAGCGTGCGCATCTATCGCAGCGTGAGACGTAGTCTTTGACAAGCGTGGGCATTCCAGGCCAAGTATAGCTACGCTGTAGCAGTTCTAGGGTACGATCTATTCCTGGATGTCCGGCAACAGGAGTGTCATGATGTAGACGTATGATTTCCATGCGAAGATCCTGATCATTCGGCACGAAAATCCGGTTTTTCTTATCGTAGAGAAGTTCATCTTTCTCTGTACAGATGCCATGTTCCTTGCAAAGTTTAATGGCTTCTGATTCTAGAATTTTCCATGTTGCTTTCTTTATCTTTTCTAGAATGTCGTCACTATCTGTGGCTATGTGCACTGATGTGGCGGCTATTTGTTCTGGAGGGATGACTAAGACTTGCTTATTGTCATCTTCTATTCCTTTTGCATGATCTTCTCTTCGAGAGAGAGTATCGGCTTTTCCCATTTGGCTTCCCGCCTTGTGGATCTATTTGAAATTGAAACGAGAGAGGTACTGAGACCATCTGGCTTGTCGTCTGTTTAGATCTTGCTGTTGCATAAACCATTGAAGGTTTGCGTGATCGTTCCAAATTTCAAATTCCTGTTTTGCACCTTCTAGATAGTGTCTCCATTGTTCTAGACTTCGGATAACACTTAGCATCTCCTTGTCTGCAATTGGGTAGTTACGTTCTTCTGGTGACATGGAGTGGGAAGAGAATGTGACTGGGTGCCATTTGCCATCTTGTTCTATAGATAGAACGGCTCCAGTTGCAAAATTAGATGCATCGGTTTCTAGGCGGAACTTCTTGTCGTTATCTGGGAAAGCAAGGATAGGAGCGGTAGTGAATTTCCTTTTCAGCGTGTCAAACGCTTCTTGTTGTGGCTCTTTCCATGAGAAAGGGGTATCTTTCTTGGTAAGATCGTTTAAGGGTCGTGCGACCTGTGCATAATCTTGGATAAAGCGGCGGTAGAAGTTGGCTAGTCCTAAGAAACTTCTAACTCTGCGGACTGTAGTGGGAGTTGGCCATTCGGTAATAGCCTTGACTTTGTCATCATCCATTTTTATGCCTTCGGGGGTTATTGTCATGCCAAGAAATTCAACTTCTTTGGTATGGAAGTGGCATTTCTCTGGTTTGATGAATAAGTCATTTTCTTCTAGGCGTGCGAGAACTTTGAGAACTACTTTCTCATGTTCTCTTACGTCATCTGTCTTGGTGAAGATCATGATGTCGTCGATGTAGACAACTACGGTGTCTTCCATATCTGCGAATATCTCGTTCATCATGGTCTGGAATGTAGCGGGGGAATTACAGAGTCCAAAATACATGACCAATGGTTTGAAAGAACCTCGGTGACAAATGAAAGCGGCTTTCCATTCATCGCCTTCTTTGATACGGATATTATTGTATCCCCATCTGAGATCCATCTTGGTGAATAGTTTAGTTCCTTTTAGCTTATCGACCAATTGGGATATCAGAGGTAGTGGGTAATTGTTTTTCACCATGTGTTCGTTGAGGTATCTGTAATCCTGTACCATGCGCTTCTTTCCATCTTTCTTTGGCACAAAGAACACGGGAGAAGTCTGTGGGGATATAGAACGGCGGATGTAACCCTTTTGGAGTTGATCATCAATAAAGGCACTGACTTCTTCTTGTTCTTGTGGCAATAAGGGGATTAGTCGGCCTTTCTTCGGCACGAAGGTATCTTTGAGATCTATGGCATGATCCCATGGTTTACATGTGGGCATATGCTCGGATTCTTTCTTCTTGAACAGGTGGATGAACTTGTGATAGGCACGGGGAACAAGTTCTTCTGGGCTTTTCTCAGCGGGTTTATCCTTTTCAGAAGTTTCCCGTTTGAGAGCGTATACGTGATCAAATGCGACACGTTCTTGTTCTTCTATGTATCGTGAGAAGGACGGCTTTGGTCTAAGGTTTTGACAAGTGCTCAGGCAGCGTGTCATGAGAACTTTGCCTTGTGACCAATCTATTTCTGGATTATGGTTCTTTAGCCATGTGTATCCTAGAATAACCTGATTCTTTCCGAGATTGGTTATTTTGGCTGTCGTCTTCTTGCGATGTCCTTGGTAGTCAATGATTATCTCCGCATAGTGTGTAATGTCTCCAGCGGAGTTCCTAGATCCGTCGACATTATATACTGGTAAGCGGTGACGAAGGGGTAACAGTGGTAACTTGTGCCTTTCAGCCCAAGATTGATCTATGAAGATCGTATTGGCACCTGAATCCAGCAGGGCCTCTGCGGATATGAAATGTTTGCTATTAATAGGTGCTATGCTAACGGACAATGTGATATCTCTGGAATTGTTTCCACGGATACGAATCTGGTCTGGGATTTTGTTGTCTATTGTGTTAATGGAATTAAGCACCAGTTTCAAGTCCTGGCTGAGCTCACTTGAATGAGACCCCATTAGACTATTGTTAGATTGATTCTTGTTGGGTTTAGCGATCTGGACACCCAGTTCGTCTAGACCACTTTGGCTTTTCCCTTTCCTTCTGGTTCTATCTCCAAGAAGGAGACCTTCATCTCATCGAATTCTATTTCTGGTTTGTGAGACTCTTCAGGGTCTGTGTTCAAGGTTCGAGCTTGGCGTGTGCTCTTTCCCTTGTAGTTCCTACAATTGTTCTTGTGTTCACCTCGTGACCAACCACAACTTTGGCAACGTGTGGAGGGTTTCTTGCAATTGCGTGCGAGGTGTGGACCAAGACAATGAAAGCATTTGCCTCTTAGGGAAGGTCTATTTGCAGCACCAATGTCCATGGGTGTGCCTCGACCTGGTTGTAAGCCGTATTCGGTAAACTTCGGCTGAGGCGGTGAGCGTGAACTGCTCGGGTATGAATTTCCATAACTGGAACGAAACGGATTTTCGGTTGAGCGTTCTAGCTTCATTCGCTCATATGTTCTGCCGATATCCACATAGTTGCTCAGAAGCTCTTGTACGGTTTTAGCTTCTGTCATATTTAGAATCTGTTGTTGGTAGATGCGGAAATCAACTGCTTTCTTTAGAATGGTTAAGCCATGCTCTTCGGAGATTCCCAATTCTCTGAAGAGAATGCTGAAGAGTTGCGAGAATGAGTGAATGTCCATAGATCCTTGTTTGAGAGATTTCAATTTCTTCAGACTTTCGTGTGCAAGAACATCTATTTGGAAGAATTCTTTGACTTTCGTTTCTAGTTCGGCTAACATTAACCATGCACGATCTCCTGGGATAATCGGGGGTGTTCCCATGGGAATGTTCTCGTTTCTTTCGCATGCTTCCAATGTTAGAAGTGCGAATCTAGAAGCTTTTCCGTTTATCCGTGAGAGAATTGCCACGGTGCGGAGCTGATTTGTTTCCCAATGTTGTTGATTTGCCCATAACTTTATTCTTAGCCACCATAGGTGGAAAGAGGGGCGATTTCCATCCCAATATCCTGGATCGGCTATTTTCTTGGTTACATCTTTCTTCCTTTCGGTATTAGCCACGGATTGTTCCAAAGTTAGCGCGTTAAGTGCGTCAATAAGATCGCTGACGTCAGTTCCGTGAGACATGTTTGACTAGTTTTCTGGTTGCGAGTCTGGAGTTTCAGCGAGAGGGTTCCTTCTTTGGTAAGGGGGTGGTGCAGAACGATCGGCGACTGAGATGCCGTAAATGGAAAATTGGTTTATGCGGGGAAAATTACGTGCAGGAGGGAAGAATGAATGTTCTGACGATTCTGATTCTTCTCTTTGGGAATGAGGAGGGGAAATTTGAGTTTGATTGGGTGGAGTAGGAGGTCTTATTTCTCTGGGATAAGTTGGAGTTGGAGGTCTGACTCTAACTGGTATAACTTCTTCTTCTTCTGACTCTGACTCTGGGTTTAACTCCTAAGGTAGAACAACTGGGTGTATTTTGTACAAAGTATATGTGATTTCTGTGGAACCGTTAAGGTCTCCTAAGAACACTTGTTGGCCTAAGATAAGGAAGGCTGCGGTGAGGAGGGATAAGAGGGACCAGTAGCCTAATCCTAGTTGGTACCCGAGGGAGGCGAGAACGAGGAATATTACTCTTATAGGTATGATCCTTTCTATGTATCCTTCTTTTCTTTTTAACCTCTCTAGTCTCACTCCGTTCTGGTAGAATATGATCTCTCGATCCACTAGCCTAAGGGAGAGATCTTTCGCCAATAATCTGATCTGGTGTTGATCTGAGAAGATATCGAGATAAAATCCAACGGTGAGCTGGTGGAGTGTGGGGGGCGACGTGTTGGAAATAGTACCTGATGAAATTTACTTTGCTTTGAATAGAAAATGGGCGAATTGGTTGGAAATTCGCCGGTTGGAAGCGTGGGCCTAGGGGTGCCCAATTAACGGGTTCGGGGAGGGGAGGAACTGGTTCTGAATTAAAGTCTCATTCCCTATACTCTTCAAGATACTGCTCGACTTCGGGGACGAGCGGGTTCTGGTGAAGTTTGGTAAGCTTAGGTCTTCTGTCTGGTAGTGGGAAGCTTACGCGGATGTTTAGATATTCTTGGAGATCTTCTGGATTGAACCTGGCATAAGGTTCGATGTCTCCGATGGTGGGGCTAGGGGAACGCGAGAGTGGTGTGTCTGGCTGTGGGATGATAGGGAGGTCGTTCGGGTCAATATCAGGGAGCGGGGATAAAACCTGGCGTTCTGGGAAGAGAAGTCGCTCGACACGTTCCTCTTCAGTGAGGAATTCAGGGAAGAAGTCGATGGGTGGGATATAAGACACTAGTGGGTTGCTATTAGTTATCGCCCTTGACCCTTTCTGTGGGAAGGTTCTTACTTGTTGCTATTTGGTACTATCGAGTTACTAGTTTCAAGTTCAAGTGCTTGGCTTGCAGGTAGCTAATCTGCAAGGGAAGGTTAGTATAGTCTTGTTCTAATGAAACACTCAATCACTCACCTGTAGCGCTGAGATGCTTTACTAGAACAATTAGATAGTCAGGCTAGAGGAGAGCTTATGAGGAGAACTCCAGGAGAACAAGACTGAGGGGGATGCCCTTCAGACTCCTGGTTTATATACTATTGGAGTGTTTGTACCTATTTGGTATGAACCTTAACTACTAGCCAATAGCAAAAGTAGAGTGTACAGCAATGCGCAGTAGCTGAGTAAGAACAATAGAAAAGATGAGTAATACTGACTGCGGCGCAGCAGTCTTAGTAAGAAAGGTAAGCAAGAATGAGTAAGTAAGAGTAAGCATATATGAGTAAGCGGAAAGAATAGTCCGTGTCACGTGATAGGGTCATGTGATGAGGTCACGTGATGAGGTCACGTGATTATTGTACAAGATATTTGACTAAGTCCAAAAGTGAAGCTGAAGCGTAGACAAGTAAGTAAAAGTGTAGAGGAAGAAAGGTAAGAACTGTACCATTTGTAACAGGAATTACAGACCAAAGTACATGACTAATGGTTCAAAAGATCCTCAGTGACAGACAAAGGCAGCCTTCCATTCATCGCCTTCTTTGATGCGGATATTATTGTAACCCCATCTGAGATCCATCTTGGTGAATATTTTAGCTCCTTTTAGCTTATCGACCAATTGGGATATCAGGGGTAAAGGGTAATTGTTTTTCACCGTGTGTTCGTTGAGATATCTATAATCCTGTACCATGTGCTTCTTTCCATCTTTCTTTGGTATGAAGAACACAGGGGAAGTCTGTGGTGATGTAGAGCGGCGGATGTAACCTTTTTGGAGTTGATCATCAATAAAGGCACTGACTTCTTCCTGTTCTTGTGGTGACAAGGGAATTAGTTGGCCTTTCTTTGGCACAAAGGTTTCTTTGAGATCTATGGCATGATCCCATGGTTTACATGTGGGCATGCGCTCGGACTCTTTCTTCTTGAATAGGTGGATGAACTTGTGATAGACACGGGGAATGAGTTCTTCCAGAGTTTTCTCGGGTAGTTTGTCTTTTTCCGAGATTTCTCATTTAAGGGCATATATATAATTGAATGCCACGCATTCTTGTTCTTCTATAGTGCGTAAGAACGAGGGCTTCGATCTGAGATTTTGACAGGAGCTTGGGCAGCGGGTCATGAGAACTTTTCCTTGTGACCAATCTATTTCTGGGTTATGGTTCTTTAGCCATGTGTACCCTAGAATAACCTGATTCTTTCTGAGATTGGTTACTTTAGCTGTTGCCTTCTCATGATGTCCCTGATAGTCAATGATTATTTCTGCATAGTGTGTGATGTCTCCAGCGGAGTTCCTAGATCCGTCGACATTGTACACAGCTAGATGGTGTCAGAGTGGCAACAGTGGGAGTTGGAGTCTTTTGGCCCAAGATTTGTCTATGAAGATTGTGTTAGCACCTGAGTCCAGCAGGGCTTCTGCAGATGTGAACTTTTTGCCATTAATAGGTGCTATGCTAATGGGGAGGGTGATGTCTTTGGAATTATTTCCATGAATACGAATTTGGTCTGGGATTTCGTTGTCTATTGTGTTAACGGAATTAAGCACCGGTTTCAAGTCCCAGCCAAGCTCACTTGAATGAGACCCCGTTAGACTATTGTTGGATTGTTTCTTATTGGGTTTAGCAATCTGGACACCTAGTTCGTCTAGACCGCTTTGGCTTTTCCCTTTCCTTCTGGTTATATTTCAAAGAAGGAGGCCTTCATCTCATCAAATTCTATTTGCAGATTGTGAGATTCTTTAGGGTCTGAGTTCAAGGTTCGAGTTTGGCGTGTGCTCTTCCCTTTGTAGTTCCTACAATTGTTCTTGTGTTCACCTCATGACCAACCACAACTTCGGCAGCATGTGGAGGGTTTCGTGCAATCCTGTACAAGGTGTGAACCAAGACAATTATAGCATTTGCCTCTTAGAGAAGGTCTGTTTACAGCACCAATGTCCATGGGTGCGCCTCAGCCTGGTTGTAGCCCATATTTGGTGAACCTTGGTTGAGATGCTGGGTGCGAGCTATTCTGGTATGAGGAATTCCCAGAATAGGATCGGAACGGGTTTCCCATGGACCCTTCTAATTTCATCCGTTCGTACGTTCTCCCGATGGTTACATAATCATCTAGGAGTTCTTGTACAGTTTTGGATTTGGTCATGTTTAGGGATTATTGCTGATAGATTTGGAAATTGACTGCCTTCTTTAGTATTGTTAGACCATGTTCTTCGGAGATTCCCGATTCTTGGAATAGGATGATGAAGAGCTGTGAGAACGAGTGTATATCCATGGTTCCTTGTTTGAGAGCTTCTAGCTTCTTCAGACTTTCATGTGCAAGGACATCTATCTGGAAGAAGCCTTTGACCTTGACTTCTAATTTGTCTATAGTTAGCCATGTGCCGTCTCCTGGAATAATCGGGGGGTTTCCCATTGGAATTCCTGCATTCCTTTCACATGCTTCTAGTGTTAGGAGTGCGAATCTAGATGCTTTCCCATTTATCCGTGAGAGAATTGCCACGATGCGGAGCTGGTTTGTCTCCCAAGTTTGTTGGTTAGCCCATAGTTTGGTTCTGAGTCACCATAAGCGGAAGGAGGGTCTGCTTCCATCCCAATAGCCTGGGTCGGCTATTTTCTTGGTGACGTCTTTCTTTCTTTCTGCATTAGCCATGGTTTGTTCTAAAGTTAGCGCATTGAGCGCGTCAATGAGGTCGTTAATGTCAGTTCCGTGAGACATGTTTATTTATGTTTTCGTGAGAGTTTTCTGGATTGTTTGAGTAGCTGAAAATAGACAGAATTCTTTGGATAGGAGTTTGAAATTTTGCAACGAGCAAGGTTTGCGCTATGAGTTTGAAAACATTGTTTTTCATCTTTGGTAAGCTTAGTGTGTCTGTTTACACAGTCCAGTGTGTTAGTCTTCTGTTTGGGAGTCTGGTAACTCGGCAAGAGGATTCCTTCTCTGGTAAGAAGGTGGTGTGGAGCGGTCAGTGACTAAAATGCCGTAAACGGAAAATTGGTTTACCTGGGGTAAATTTCGTGGAGCAGGGAAAAATGATTGTTCTGACGCTTCTGATTCTTCTCTTTGAGAATGAGGAGGGGAAATTTCTGTTTGATTGGCTGGAGTGGGAGGTCTAACTCTTACTGGAATAGGTTCTTCCTCTTCCTCTTCTTCTTCTGACTCTTGTTCTGCTTCTTGCTCAGGAACTATAGGATAGATTTGAAAAAGAGTATATATTATTTCAATGGAACCGTTCAGGTCTCCTAAGACTACTTGTTGGCCTAAGATAAGGTAGGCCCCTATGAGGAGGAATGAGAGACACCAGTAGTCTAATCCTAGTTGCAATAGGAGGGAACCGAGAGTGAGGAGTACTACTCTTATAGGTACGGTCCTTTCTATATACCCTTCTTTTCTTTCTTTTCTCTCTAACCTCACTCCGTTCTGGTGGAATATGTTACAAATGGTACAGTTCTTACCTTTCTTCCTCTACACTTTTACTTACTTCACTACGTTTCAGTTTCATTTTGGACTTAGTCGAATTTCTTGTACAATAGTCACATGACCTCATCACGTGATCTGATCACGTGACTCCATCATGTGACACGGACTACTCTTTCCGCTTAGTCATATATGCTTAGTCTTGCTTACTCATTCTTGCTTACCCTTTCTTACTAAGACTGCTGCGCCGCAGTCAGCATTACTCACCATTACTCATCCTTTCTATTGTTCTTACTCAGCTACTGCGCATTGCTGTGTGCTCTACTTTTGCTATTGGCTACTACTTAAGGTTCATACCAAATAGTTACAAACACACCAATAGTATATAAACCAGGAGTCTGAAGGGCGTCCCCCTCAGTCTTGTTCTCCTGGAGTTCTCCTCACAAGCTCTCCTGCAGCCTGACTACTTTATTGTTCTAGCAAAGCACTTTAGCGCTACAGGTGAGTGGCTGAGTGTTTCATTAGAACAAGACTATACTAACTTTCCCTTTGCAGATTAGCTACCTGCAAAGCCAAGCCACTTGATCTAGTTCTTGAAGAGAGTAAACCAGTACTCAATCGATAACAAGTAAGAACCTTCCCATAGTAAGGGTTAAGGGCGACAACTAATAGAAACAACTAGTGTCTTACATCCCACCCATTGATTACTTCCCCGAGTTTCTCACCGAAGAAGAACGGGTTGCACGTCTTCTAGCGCCAATCGTCCCTCCTCCTCGCTCCTACAGTCCCACTCTAAGCGAGATCGAAAACCTCCTTTACCCGTCTTGCTCTCCTAGTCCTGTCCAGGTCTCTATTGGACCAAACAGAATTGTCCTACCACCGCTTCCAGATATTGACCCAAACGACCTCCCTGTCATCCCGCAACCTGACTCTCCACTCTCTCGATCCCCCAGTCCCGCCATCAGTGACGTTGAACCTTACGGCAGGTTCAACCCAGAAGATCTACAAGGATTTTTAAATACTCGCGTAAGCTTCTCGCTACCAGACAAGAGACCCAAGCTTACCAAACCTTGCCAGAACCCGCTCGACCCTGAAGCCGAGCATCACCTCCCAGAGTACCAAGAACGTACTCTAAATTCTGAACCAGTTCCACCGCTCCCGGAACCTGTTAATTGGGCTCCCCTAGGCCCCCGATTTCAACCAGCGAATCTCCGACCGATTCGTCCCTTCTCGCTCGAATCTAAAGTCAATTTCATAAGGTACTATTTCCAACACGTCGCCCCCAACACTTCACCAGCTAACCGTTGGGCTTTATCTCGACATCTTCTCAGATCAACACCAGACCAGATTATTGGCCAAGGATCTCTCCCTCAGACTAGCGGACAGAGAGATCATATTCCACCAGAACGGGGTCAGGTTAGAAAGGTTGCAAAGAAAAGAAGGATACGTAGAAAGGACAATACCTATAAGGCTCATACTCCTCGCTCTCGCTTGCCTCGCGTACCAACTAGGATTAGACTGTTGGTACCTCTCCTTCCTCCCAATCGCGGCCTACCTTATCTTAGGCCATCAAGTAGTCTTAGGAGACCTCAACGGATCCTGTGAAATTACATATACTTTGTATAAAATATATCCAGTGGTTCCTCCTCAGGACTTGAACCAAGAGTCAGAGTCAGAAGAAGAAGAAGAAGAAGAAGAAGAAGTAATTCCAGTTAGAGTTAGGCCTCCCACTCCTACCTACCCAAGAGAAATAAGACCTCCCACTCCTCCTAATCAAAATCAAATCTCTCCTCCTCATTCACAAAGAGAAGAATCAGAATCGTCAGAACCCTCGATTTTCCCTTCTGCACGTAATTTTCCCTGGATAAACCAATTTTCCGTCTACGGCATCTCAGTTGCCGATCACTCTGCACCGCCTCCTTACCAAAGAAGGAATCCTATCGCCGAAACTCCAGACTCGCAATCAGAAAATTAGTTAAACATGTCTCATGGAACTGACGTCAGCGATCTCATTGACGCGCTTAATGCGCTAACTTTGGAACAATCAATGGCTAATACCGAAAAGAAGAAAGACGTAACCAAGAAGATAGCCGATCCAGGATATTGGGATGGAAGCCGCCCATCTTTCCGCCTATGGTGGCTAAGAATAAAGTTATGGGCAAATCAACAACATTGGGAAACAAACCAACTCCGCACCGTGGCAATCCTCTCATGGATGAACGGAAAAGCCTCTAGATTCGCCTCTAGATTCGCACTCCTAACATTGGAAGCATGCGAAAGAAACGAGAATATTCCCACGGGAACACCCCCAATCATCCCAGGAGATCGTGCATGGTTGACACTAACAGAGCTAGAAACCAAAGTTAAAGAATTCTTCCAAATAGATGTACTTGCACACGAAAGTTTGAAGAAATTGGAATCTCTCAAACAAGGTTCTATGGACATTCATTCATTCTCACAACTCTTCAGTATTCTCTTCCGAGAATCGGGAATCTCCGAAGAGCATGGCTTAACCATTCTAAAGAAAGCAGTTGATTTCCGCATCTATCAACAACAGAGTCTAAATATGACAGAAGCTAAAACCGTACAAGAGCTTCTGAGTAACTATGTGGATATCAGCAGAACTTATGAGCGAATGAAGCTAGAACGCTCCACCGGAAACCCGTTCCGCTCCAGTTTTGGAAATTCATCATACCCGAGCAGTTCACGCTCACCGCCTCAGCAGAAGTTTACCGAATACGGCTTACAACCAGGTCGAGGCGCACCTATGGACATTGGTGCTACAAATAGACCTTCCTTAAGAGGCAAATGTTTCAATTGTCTTGGTCCACACCTTGCACGCGATTGCAAGAAACCCTCCACATGTTGCCGAAGCTGTGGTTGGTCACGAGGTGAACACAAGAGCAACTGTAGAAGCTACAAGGGAAAGAGCACACGCCAAGCTCGAACCTTGAATACAGACCCTGAAGAATCTCACGAACCAGAAATAGAATTCGATGAGATGAAGGCCTCCTTCTTGGAGAAAGAACCAGAAGGAAAGGGAAAAGCCAAAGCGGTCTAGACGAACTGGGTGTCCAGATCGCTAAACCCAACAAGAATCAATCCAATAATAGTCTAACGGGGTCTCATTCAAGTGAGCTCGGCCGGGACTTGAAACCGGTGCTTAATTCCATTAACACAATAGACAACAAAATCCAGAACAGATTCGTATTCGTGGAAACAATTCCAGAGATATCACATTGTCCATCAGCATAGCACCCATTAATAGCAAACGGTTCACATCCGCAGAAGCCCTGCTGGACTCAGGTGCTAACACGATTTTCATAGACCAATCTTGGGCCAAAAGGCACAAGTTACCACTGTCACCCCTTCGTCACCGCTTACCAGTGTACAATGTCGACGGATCTAGGAACTCCGCTGGAGACATCACACACTATGCGGAAATAATCATAGATTACCAAGGCCATCGCGAAAAGACGACAGCCGAAATCACCAATCTCGGAAAGAATCAGGTTATTCTAGGATACACATGGCTAAAGAACTATAATCCAGAAATAGATTGGTCACAAGGCAAAGTTCTCATGACACATTGCCCAAGCACCTGTCAAAACCTTAGGGCAAAACCTTCCTTCTCACGGTACATAGAAGAACAGGAACGTGTCGCATTCGATCATGTATACGCTCTCAAACGGGAAAATCCTGAAAAGGATAAACCAGCTGAGAAATCTCCGGAAGAACTTGTTCCCCGTGCCTATCACAAGTTCATCCACCTGTTCAAGAAGAAAGAATCAGAGCGTATGCCCACACGCAAACCATGGGATCACGCAATAGATCTCAAAGATACCTTCGTGCCGAAGAAAGGCCGATTAATTCCCTTATCCCCACAAGAACAAGAAGAAGTCAGTGCCTTTATCGATGATCAACTCCAAAAGGGTTACATCCGCCGTTCTACATCCCCACAGACTTCTCCTGTGTTCTTCGTGCCAAAGAAAGATAGAAAGAAGCGCATGGTACAGGATTACAGATACCTCAACGAACACACGGTGAAAAACAATTACCCGTTACCCCTGATATCCCAATTGGTCGATAAGCTAAAAGGAACTAAACTATTTACCAAGATGGATCTCAGATGGGGTTACAATAATATCCGCATCAAAGAAGGCGATGAATGGAAAGCCGCTTTCATTTGCCACCGAGGTTCTTTTGAACCATTGGTCATGTATTTTGGACTCTGTAATTCCCCCGCTACATTCCAGACTATGATGAACGAAATATTCGCAGATATGGAAGACACCGTAGTTGTCTACATTGACGACATCATGATCTTCACCAAGACAGATGACGTAAAGGAACATGAGAAAGTAGTTCTCAAAGTCCTCGCACGTCTAGAAGAGAACGACTTATTCATCAAACCAGAAAAATGCCACTTCCATACCAAAGAAGTTGAATTTCTTGGCATGACAATAACCCCTGAAGGCATCAAAATGGATGATGACAAAGTCAAGGCTATTACCGAATGGCCAACTCCCACTACAGTCCGCGGAGTTAGAAGTTTCTTAGGTCTAGCCAACTTCTACCGCCGCTTTATCCAAGATTATGCGCAGGTCGCACGACCGTTGAATGACCTTACCAAGAAAGATACCCCTTTCTCATGGAAAGAGTCACAACAAGAAGCGTTTGACACGCTGAAAAGGAAATTCACCACCGCTCCTATTCTCGCTTTCCTAGACAACGATAAGAAGTTCCGCCTAGAAACCGATGCATCTAATTTTGCAACTGGAGCCGTTCTATCTATAGAACAAGATAGCAAATGGCACCCAGTCGCATTCTCTTCCCACTCCATGTCACCAGAAGAACGTAACTACCCAATTGCCGACAAGGAGATGCTAAGTGTTATCCGAAGTCTAGAACAATGGAGACACTATCTAGAAGGTGCAAAACAGGAATTTGAAATTTGGAACGATCACGCAAACCTTCAATGGTTCATGCAACGGCAAGATCTAAACAGACACCAAGCCAGATGGTCTCAGTACCTCTCTCGTTTCAATTTCAAATGGATCCACAAAGCCAGATCTCAAATGGGAAAAGCTGATGCTCTCTCCAGAAGAGAAGATCATGCAAAAGGAATAGAAGATGACAACAAGCAGGTCTTAGTCATCCCTCCAGAACAAATAGCCGCCACATCAGTGCACATAGCCACAGATAGTGACGATATCCTAGAAAAGATAAAGAAAGCAACATGGAAAATTCTAGAATCAGAAGCCATCAAACTTTGCAAGGAACATGGCATCTGCACAGAGAAAGATGAACTTCTCTATGACAAGAAAAACCGGATCTTCGTGCCGAATGATCAGGATCTTCGCATGGAAATCATACGTCTACATCATGACACTCCTGTTGCCGGACATCCAGGAATAGATCGTACCCTAGAACTGCTACAGCGTAGCTATACTTGGCCTGGAATGCCCACGCTTGTCAAAGACTACGTCTCACGCTGCGATAGATGCGCACGCTTCAAAGGCATCAACACTACACCCACTGGAAAACTGTTACCATTGGAAATTCCGGACCTCCCATGGGAACACGTCAGTGCAGACTTCATGACAGATTTCCCAGAATCAAATGGATTCGATTCCATTCTAGTCGTCATTGATCGCTTCTCCAAAGAAGTCGAATTCATTCCCTGCACTAAATCTGTCAATGCCTTACAAACAGCTAGACTGTATCTCACACACGTATGGAAGCATCATGGACTTCCTAAAACAATTGTATCGGACCGAGGACCGCAATTCGCATCCCAAGTGATGAAAGACTTATGTAAACGTCTCGGCATCACGCCTAAACTCTCTACCGCGCGGCATCCGCAAACAGATGGACAAACGGAATGCATGAATAGAGATCTACAACAGTATCTCCGACTATTCACCACAGAAAAGCAACACGAATGGTCAGAATGGTTGCCAATTGCGCAATTCTCATATAACTCGAAAAGGCAAACTTCTACACAGAAAACTCCCTTTTCCATCACACGCACATATGAACCAAAAATAGGAATAGAAAATCACACGGCAAAAGCTCCCGCCGCCGCTAAACTCGCAGATGAAATAGAACAAACCCTCAAAGAAACAAAAGAAAATCTAGAAAAAGCACAAAAACAAATGAAAAAGCAAGCAGATAAACATAGAACAGAAGCTCCACAATACAAAGTAGGAGATAAAGTTTGGCTTAGCACAGATGGTCTAAAACTCCCACGACCTTCAAAGAAGCTCACGGAGAAATGGTTAGGACCTTACGAAATCATTAGCTTCAAAGGAAGCAATGCTATTGAACTCCGACTCCCACGCACCATGAAAGTGCACAACGTGTTCAATATAGCTAAAGTTAAACCATACAAGGAACGTCTACCCGGGCAAAAGGCTGACAAACCAGGTCCAGTACTCGTCACAGAAGACAGAGATGACGAATATGAAGTTGACTACATTGTCGACTCTAGATTACGAGGGAAACGGCTAGAATTCTTAGTACATTGGAAAGAATACGATGACACGGATAGAACATGGGAACCCCGATCAAATCTTACTAATGCGCCGGACGCAATAAAGGAATTCTATAAAAGGAATCCATCGGCTCCCCGTCTACTCCGCATGACTCAGGTTGATTTCCAAAAGCTGTTCAAACCTTACGAAAACTTCACAGCATTGACTGCGGAGGACAGCTTATATAATCATCATGAAGCAATATAAAAGAACCCGCTTCAGCCTGACCAAACCCCAAATCACTCCCTTCCTACAAACTAGTCGAGCACAGCTCCTAGCTACTCTCTAGCAACCTCTTCACCTCGTCAAACCTCCAATACACTCTATGTCTTCTTGGACCAACGCTTATACTCAATTCCACGCCAGAGCCATTATTGACGAGTATCTTAACCACGACCCCAACGCCCCCCATATTGACACCCCCGCCCGCTCCACCCCTCTCGCACCAGTACCATGGTCATGGATAGACTTTGGTCTACTGATCACGTATATGGTCTCGATATTCACTCTCTGTGTCGTTCTGATCGAGAACGGCACATTGTTCGTCACCGGGATGCTTATCCTGCTGACTATCTTCTCCTTGCTCTTCGCATTCGGGACCGGGCTATACATGCTTGGCTCAGTGCGGGACGGCAAGGGGATAACGTTAGAAATAATGCGCGACAACAGTAATGGTCGCAGCATGTTTAAAGGTTTCAGCATCACGATGCCAGACAAATATTTCATCGAACAAGAAGGTTACAGTTACGAAGTCTACTCCCGCGACTTCCGAGCCCGCGAAAAAGAACAGCATGATGCCCTCATGGAACGAACCAAACCAGTTCGTCAGCAAATTGAGGCACAAGCTGAAAACATCAATGAATGGGCCGGAGCTACCGGATGGGAGGATACAGAAGAGCATGCGGACAATGAAAACGGTAATGACGACGCTACTCTTCATAGTGACAACGATCTAACCAACAGCAGCTTTGTAGCTGTATACAACCTTCATATCTGATGAAGAAAGGTCGTGATTGCCTGGAATGCAATCCATAGAGAGGGGGTAGTGTTACAAATGATACAGTTCTTACCTTTCTTCCTCTACACTTTTACTTACTTCACTACGTTTCAGTTTCATTTTGGACTTAGTCGAATTTCTTGTACAATAGTCACATGACCTCATCACGTGATCTGATCACGTGACTCCATCATGTGACACGGACTACTCTTTCCGCTTAGTCATATATGCTTAGTCTTGCTTACTCATTCTTGCTTACCCTTTCTTACTAAGACTGCTGCGCCGCAGTCAGCATTACTCACCATTACTCATTCTTTCTATTGTTCTTACTCAGCTACTGCGCATTGCTGTGCGCTCTACTTTTGCTATTGGCTACTACTTAAGGTTCATACCAAATAGTTACAAACACACCAATAGTATATAAACCAGGAGTCTGAAGGGCGTCCCCCTCAGTCTTGTTCTCCTGGAGTTCTCCTCACAAGCTCTCCTGCAGCCTGACTACTTTATTGTTCTAGCAAAGCACTTTAGCGCTACAGGTGAGTGGCTGAGTGTTTCAGAATATGAGGTCCCGGTCTGTGATCCGGGAGGACAGATCCTTTGCCAAGAATCTCCTCTGGTGATGCTCATAGAAAACGTCAAGATAGAGCCCAACATTGGTCTGGTGGAGTGCTGGGTGAGATGTTTTGGAAATAGTGTATAAGAAAGCGGATCCTACTTTCGATAGAGAACTAGGGAACCGGTTGGAAGTTGGCCAGTTGGAACCTAGGTCCTAGTGGGGACCAGTCAACGGGCTCGGGGAGTTCGGGAACTGGTTCTGGGAATGGATTATAGGGATTGTAGATCTCCCTATACTCTTCGATATGGAACTCGACTTCGGGGTCGAGAGGGTTCTGACGTGGTTAGGTAAGCCTTGGATTTCTAGCAGGTAATGGGATTCTTACAAGGAGGTTAAGCCATTCAAGTAGGTCGGCGGGGTCAAAACGAGAATATGGTGCTATACTTCCGCGGGCAGGACTGGGTGAACGAGAAAGCGGGGTATCGGGCTGTGGGATTATGTTGTGGTCATTGGGGTCAATGTCCGGGAGTGGCGATAAGACACGACCATCTGCAACGTAGATTACTGAGGTGGGATAAATCTCATGGTGAGAGGTAAAGTCGGAGTCATCAAAATAGTCAATGTGGGACACTAGTGGGTAAGCCTTTGTCAGTTATCGCCCTTGACCCTAATCCAGGGAAGGTTCTTACTTGTTACTATCCAGATGTCGGTTTACTAGGTTCTAGATCAAGTTGTTCGGCTTGCAGGTAGCTAGTCTGCAAGGGGAAGGTTAGTATAGTCTTGTTCTAATGAAACACTCAACAACCTATCTGAGCGCTGAGATGCTTATACTAGAACAATAGAGTAGTCAAGCTAGAGGAGAGCTGTTGAGGAGAACTCTAGGAGAACAAGACTGAGGGAGACGCCCTTCAGACTCCTGGTTTATATACTATTGGTGTGTTTGTACCTATTTGGTATGAACCTTAACTACTAGCCAATAGCAAAAGTACATTGTACAGCAATGCACAGCAGTGCATAGCCTTGCGCAGTAAGCTGAGTAAGAACAATAGAAAAGATGAGTAATGATGACTGCGGCGCAGCAATCTTAGTAAGAAAGATAATCAAGAATGAGTAATCAAGAGTAAGCATATATGAGTAAGCGGAGAGATAGTCCGTGTCACGTGACAAGTGTCAGGTGATCAGGTCACCTGATTAGGTCACCTGACTATTGTACAAGATATTCGACTAAGTCCAAAAGTGAAGCTGAATCAAGTGAAAGCGTAGATGAGTAAGTAAAAGTGTAGGATAAGAAAGGTAAGAAATGTACCGTTTGTAACAGTAGCAATTCTATATCATAGAATATAGAAGAATATCATAAGAGGGATTTATTGTATAATCCTTGGTCTATCTGTATAGTATAATCTAGATCAATAAGAGATCAAGAAAGTGATAAGGAAATGAAAATGAAAATGAAAAGAAAAAGATAGTGAAAGATAAGGAAATTGTAACACCTACTACTCTTTCCTTCTTCAATAATTATTCTTCTTATCTCTTGGTCTGTGTGCACATTTGTTTCAATATATAAACCCTCATGAATTATACTCTCTTCTCAGCCTAATTAATTTATTGCTCTACTAGTCTTAAGTTCCAACCTTTGGGCATTACCCTTTCTCTTCTTGCTTGGTTGTTATGATACAGTCAGTGGCCCCCACTGAGTGCTCATATACTGGTGTGGTCTTGTGTCCCATAACAATATTGACTTTATATAGTTGTAGATACTTTTTCTTTTTCTTTCTTGCCAGACCTACATAGTCTTACTGTGAATATCTACACTTATTCTACTGATCTCATTTTGTAATTACTCACTCTCAACCATAATACATACTCCCTCAAATCATACACCCCAAGAGAGTATGCATTATTGAAGTGTTAACTGTAACAGAACAAACTGCAAGCCAGCCCAAGTGAGCCTTAGTAATTTCAGGTTTATATTCAGAGATTCAAAGATATGTAGACTGTTTTTAATTCACTAAGGGTACACCTCATCAAACACATGTCACAAAGAACCACAAGCAGTGAAGTGAAGTGACAACCACGACCACACAATCCCAGTGTAACACATACAGCCAATGTACACAGCCATATCCGGATATTGAGGACGAGGTATCAAAACACCAAAGGTAAGGGAAAGGATATGCAAGACTAGACGAACAGGGAACCATCGAAGACGCGTGGGCATGTGACAAGATGCAAGGTATCGCGAAGAGAAGGAATTGTGGCCACTAGGTATTTTGCATGCGAAACCGCGGTCGACAGAGTACAGCGCGGACACAAGGACGAACATCAATGAATCGATGAATCTAAAGATTGAAAGCAGCATAACAGATGGACTCCAAGCGATAGGAATGCTGCGCAAACGGGCATGGCGATGGAAGGACCCAAAGAAAGCCAGGGGGCACATAACGACACGCGGCAACGATACCAGACGACGACAAAAGAGGGCATGGAGGTGACAGCATGAACCAATATATGACATGGCGAGGGTGAAAGAAGTGTTGATGAGGAAGTCGTTGCAGAATAAACAGATATTGTGTGTGATTGGTGGTCTTATGATAGGATGCGCGCAGATGATGTCGAGTGTAGGTGTCCGAGGAGATGCCAATGAAGTTTTATAATTGTCGTGAGTAGAATAAGGGAAAGGGAAAGACGATGCTGGTGTTGGGCGCTATAGTTCTACCTCCCCATCGACGTCACCATCGTCGGGCATGGCTTCCAGTTGTTGACGCTCCGCCCGACAAAGTGCCTTAAGCTTGGGCAGGTCATCTTTCAACGACACCTGCGTACCCTCCGGCCACCGTTCAAGAGCCCATTCCCGAACCCAGATGCTGACCTTGAGGAAGCGCTTGGCGGCATATTTTCTGTGGAACGACTCGTGTCGTATTGGCTTCAACAGGTAATTCAACATCAAGTTGGCCGTCGGGAGCAAGGCGCTCTCCGAATATGACGAATAGTGTGCCAGATTAGCGGTCCATCTATCATTATTGAGGATCAAGCGCGCCAACCAAATAGCGGCGGCCGCCATCAACGATGGAGGCGTAGCCAATAGCCGCCACTCTAGCGAGCCAACCTCCAAGAGATACTTACCAATAGTCCTAGCCTTGACGTCATAGTCGTCGGCCTTGCTAATGCGGCGCAGGAAGTGCATCGGGTTGGGGAACGACAGATTCCAGTCAATGGTCTTCAATACATATCGCTCCGCGAGAAGGATTTCGGACTCGCTGTAAGTAGAGTCGGCACAGTGTAGGAAGTGGGACACGGAAGGGGCGACGATTTCTTCCACCTTGGAAGCAACGAACAGGCACGTAATACCCACCAGTTGAAGCTTCGTCAGGGACACTACACGTGCTGACAAGAAGCGGTCTATAATATTTACACACAAGAAGAACGTTTCGGGAAGGAGACGGAAGCGAACATGAACCTGGACCAGCCAGTCGAGCAGAATTCCCCGCATCGACCACGCGAGCTCTTTTTGACTCGACATGTAGTCGGGATTGGGGAGCGTGGTGAGCTCGATGTGTTTCATGTAATCCAAAATTTCATTGACGTATTCGCTAACCATCAGGGGATCATCGCCGTCCTCAGCGTCAAGATCATCCCACTCATCGCCATTTGGATCCGCCTCTGGCTCGCTATCGATATAAGCATCCTGCACCTCATCTAGCCGCGTCCGAGGTTCCTCCTGCTCCTCGAATAACTTTGCCTCGTCCGGCACATCAGAAGACGTCCGCCTCTTCTTGACAAGACGGTTGTCATCGACCTCTTCCACAACTTCACTTTTAATGGTGAGATGAGACGATGTGCGCTTCGCCAAATTATCTCGCTGCACTTCTTGCTTGATAACCGCAGAGGTGGTAGCAACAGGAGCATGAGGGATGGATCGATGATTAGCGGTCGTGTGAAGCCTCGAGGGGACCCCAACATCATCTACAGCCATAGCATCTACAGGCTCCTCCTTAACCTTCTCCAAGGCCTTAGCCTGAGATTGTGACGTAACAGTCTTCGATACCCTTCGAGACGTCGAATCCGCGACCGTCCGCAACGGTTGACGACCTCCCGTCGAGGAGGGTACCGATTTCGTGATAACAACACCATCGAATTTCTCCTTGGCGGGGTCCTTTCCCTTCGAAATAGGTGGTTTCGAGGCGAGAGGTTCACGTTTTCGTTTACCCTGTGCGGAGGGATCGACTTTGTTCTCGTCACGGCTGTTAGCCTTTGCTCTCGATGCAGCAGTAGCGGCTGTAACACGGCTGTGGGCTACTAGTGGCACTGAGCTCGCTATACCATTCGATGGTGGTTTTATACGTGTGCCGGGACCAGGTAAACGAGCAGTGGCATTCTCTGGATCCTTATGTGCCCCGCGAGCGACGCGAGCTAAACGGCGTGTCTGTTGGATTGAAAATGTGAGCATGGACTATAGGGAAGTGTGTTAAGGAATTGTTACGGGTATGTTTGAAGCCATGTAAACTCGACTTCGAAGATGATAATCAAAACTGACCAGTAATGAGCTTGTTAGCGCCGCCTCGCCGTTTTGAACCATCCATTAAAAACAAATACAAATAAGCGCGTTCGCGTTACAACACGTGATCAGTCAATCAGTCACGGTGCGTTGACGTAAAGTCCACTCTCGGGCACGGGCGGGCCGGTGAGAAGGCACAACGCCTCATTGAAAAGCTTGGAACCATACACATTGTCGACGAACTAACTACTTCGTACGTTGTCCACTCGAACTGTCCTTGTGTATATCTCTGATCGTATTTACTTGGATGCATCAAGCACGATTCTCCCAGCAATCTTTCCCATATCCATGTCATTGTACACTTTACAATCATGGTCAGCAATCATCACCCCATCAGCACAAACACAACACACTCACTGTTGCAATTCCGTGAGACCCTTCAACGCATACTGTACCTTCACCTTCCCTGAAGCCGCAATGCTTATCGCCTCAATTGCGTCCTGTCTATTCCCAACATACGAACCCTTGATGGAAATACTCTTTAGCACCGTCCAAAAGATCGATGCCTCAAGTGCGCCTTCTCCAGGTAGTCCAACTGCCATAAGCGTGCCTCCCGACCTAAGATAATCAACTGCTTGGCTATAGCCAGCAGAGAGGGGCGACGTGACAACAGCACAGTGCGGACCAAGGCCGTCGCAAGCTTCTTTGACAGATTGCACGATATCGTGGCTCTTTTTGAAATCGATCCATTTCTCTGCACCAAGCTCCAGACAGAGCTTTTTCTTTTGATCGCCCGTGTCTGCGCGGAAATGGACAGTCTTCCCAAAGTACTCTAAAAAAGTATCGATACGCTCACCTACTGCGACTACGCGCATTCCCATCGCTGCGGCGTACTGGATGGCGGTATTCCTTGGTCAAAAAAGCGATAAGATGATTACAAGATGCATAGCGAGATGACCCAGCCCTCCTCCAGCTCCCGGAATCACAACCCAATCCCCAATCTTTGCATCAGAGTATTTCAGTGCTCGGTAAACGGTCACGCCAGCACACAACAACGACGCAGCCTCAAAGCTGTCCAACCCATCCGGAATAGGGGTCACACAATGCACCCACGAAACCTAATCAGTTTTCCTCAACAAAAGTCACTACCGCTCGAATCTACCGTACATACCACGTATTGGCTGAACGTGCCATGCACCGTAAACCCACTCATCTTCGCCTTGTCGCAATCTACAAAGAAAAAGACCCCATTAGCCCAGTTCCCCTCACCCCAATACCCCCACCAACGAACTCTGCTCGAGGCCCTTGCGACACTGCTCACAATCCCTGCAAGAATACGCAATCCACTTGATCCCCACACGCTCACCCACCTTCACCGGCGAGTCTTCCGTATGTGCCGCAATGGCAATAACCACGCCCACACCTTCATGTCCCCCAATCAAAGGCGTCGTCGCCTTCAACGGCCAATCATCCCTACTCGCATGCAAATCGGTATGACACACGCCCGTGCAGATCAACTTGACAAGACACTGCCCAGGTTTCAGCTCTGAAGCTTGCGTCACATGAACGTCATGACGGATTTCGAGCGGTTGTCTGTGAGCAGGGACGACAGCGGCAACTTGTGTCTTTGGAATTTGGGGAGTCATCGTGCGTCGTTTGTGAGAGGGTGTTTTATGGGTGTTTATATACACGATCGAGTTCAAATTCAATTAGGAGACCTTTGAGGACGACCTCATTCGGTAAAAGGGAACTGCGCCTTGATATCTGTAGAGTCCTGATTCACCGCCGAAGATAATGGCTTGTCCTCGTATGGGTCGCAATGCAGTGATGTCCAGGAACCCGTTGGGCTGACACCCGAACCTCCTGGTCGAGACTGGTCGTCCGTTTTGGTAGCATCCATTTATGCTAAGCATTACAGACCGGCTTGGTCTGTTGCGGCGGAGACCTTCTCCAGTCAGCACGACTTCCTTGCAGCTAACTGGTAGTCTATATCTGCTTGAAATATTTATCATTCTTGACTCGCAGGTGAACCGCCTTTGCTGTTCTTACGGCTGTTCAATATCTATGCGCCAGTGCGTCAATGGTACGTTTGAATTAGATCGCAGTGACCGGAATGCTCAACGACGACGCACAACGCACGAGTCACTGCTCATATACATACATATTTCAGAGCGCCAAGTCCTCTGGGATCAAGCAGGTTGGACAACAATAACTCGCTGTGCGACGCACAAAATCCGCGTTTCCAAGGGGCTCAACCACGCCTCTACATCAGCTCGCCACTCACGCGAGAACTGCTAATATCTCGTTCGAAATGAGTAACTTCTTATTGTCACCCCACAGATGTTCGATCATTACGGCTGCATAACTTAGTCTTACAGTCTTATAGCATGTGCAAATGCATAATTTTGGCGCGGTATGGGGAGAAAGGCATAGCAAACAACATATAGATGGCGTGAATAGTACGATTGCTTAAACTTCCTTGACCTTGATGGTGCCGCGCAGCAGACCAGTCTAAAAATTGTCAACCGCATAAATGGGAGAGTGAGAGCAAAGACAACGAAAGAGGCACATACCCGGCGGGCAGCAATAAGACCAGCTTTTTGACCTGGGACCGCTGAGCGAGCGATGGTCGAGGCGTGACCGATGTGCTGGTGGTTACCACCACCGTGAGGGTGATCGACAGGGTTCATAGCAACACCACGTGTACGAGGCCAGCTAAAAAAGAGGAAACACAGTTAGCGAACTTGTCATAATGGGATTGTTACGTAGCATCGCAGCTGTTGCGCTTCGCGTGTGCCCTGTGGAATGCACGACCAGCCTTGAGCAAAGGCTTGTCAATACGACCACCGCCTGCAACAATACCGATCGTTGCACGGGAGCCTGAAGAGACGGTCTTCTTTGCACCACTGGGCAGACGAATGCGGGTCTTGTTGTCCTCAGGAGAGTGACCGATGACGGTAGCATAGTTTCCAGATGTCCGTGCTAGTGCACCACGGTCACCGATTTTCTCCTCGACATTGCAAACGATGGTACCCTCAGGGCATTGCCCTACAGGAAGGACGTTACCGACGGTGAGAGCAGCCTTCTTGCCGCAGTATATAAAGGCACCGGTGTAGAGACCCTCGGTAGCGATGAAAGTTTCTTGGCGAAGTTTGTAGCGGTAAGGGTCCCGGAACACAACACGAGCGAGGGGTGCACCACGGCCGGGGTCATGAATAACTTCCTTGACGATACCACGAATGTAACCGTTGCGCTCTGCATAGTCGAGAGTGCGCAATTTTGCGGGCGCTTTATTATGGTGAGTGTGCGCCTTGAAGTAAAGGGGAGAGAATTTGAGTGCTAGCTGGTGAGCACGTCCCGAACGACTCACGATGGTGTGCGAGCGCCTCTGTGCCCTAATGACGCGACCCATTGTTTATCGGCGCAGAGGTTGTGAGCAAATCGTACGAGAAGAAGATATGACAAGACAAGAAGACTGCATCCAGAGCCAGACATCGCGATCCGACTGACGACAGGGTCGATTTGGACCGCGATTTCGCCCTACGTCGCGAGTACGTCGTCTGCATGCAGCACAGTCGTAAAGTGTGAACGAGTGTCGCTGATACTCACCGTCCTGTGTCTTGAGGTTGCCGTTGCGTCCGTCGACTCTGCCAGACGAACCCGGAAGAATTGAGTCGGAGATTCAATATAGTTACGTCACGTGTTGATCATTGCGTATCGACATCACGCACAACGACGACGACAACGACGCAAGCATCCTCAAGACATGTCTGTGAGTGTCAAATTCTGTCCGTGGACGTGCATCTGTTTCGACGTGGCGTGGACGGAGCGTCGCAGATCGCTGAGGAATCAAGTGGTCAATGGATGCACGGAATTTTGACTGGATGATACCAACGAGCGTATGTACTGACCTTCTCATCTTCTTAGTCCGAATCAAACTTCCAGCGGTTTGTCGAGGTTGGACGAGGTATGTTGCATTCCCCTCCTCATCTATGCTCGTATGCTCAACCCAGCTGAGTTGTCCTCCTCAATTCCGGTCCATCTGCTGGCAAAATCGCCGTCATCGTTGAAATCATCGACCACAACCGGGCATTAATTGATGGTCCTACTACCTCCGTTCCACGCCAATCTTTCCCCTACCGTCACCTCAGCCTCACCCCTCTTCGTCTCACCAACCTCCCTCGTGCTGCTGGTTCTGGTGTCGTCCGCAAATTCCTAGAAAAGGAGGGTACTGTTGCAAAGTGGGAGAACTCGGCGTGGGCAAAAAAGCGCGCTGCTATCCAGAAGCGACGGTCGCTTAACGACTTTCAAAGATTTGAGGTCTTGTTGGCGAAGAAGGCTAGAAGAGACGTTGTACGCAAGTCTCTGGCCAAGGCTGCCAAGGCATAGAACTTCTGGTCGGGGCTTACCTTGGTTCGGAAGCGTATCATAAAACCATTCGTGGCTCGTTAGCCGCACATACCTTCATTGCCGTGCTGTATGAATCTTTTCTACTGCATTATTATGCCCCAACATGAATATAGCATGCATGATCGTATCCCTCAACAGCCGAATAGGTTGAGCGATGCTAAAGAGCCTAGTTCGGCGCTGCGGCTAGAGTTTCCTATTTGAGTCTGTATCGCGGTCATGACCAACCCGCGAGAGATATCTCAACGATCTCTAGTTACCACCACCTCCAACGACAGAATGCCTGTCGTACAATTCGCACCTTTCGCGTCTCTTGTTCAGCCTGCTTTCTGGCACGATGTGACCAGAATGAAGATCGATGTCCTACGTCTTTCGGACAAACCTCTGACTGTCACCGGCACGTACTCGGTCGGTCGTTCCATCACAGATCGCGAAACTGGTCAGGATGTCGCACTAGGCTGTAACCTATCACTCGGAGCAGATTCATTCGATGATGATCCCCCAATCCCCACCATGTCCGTCTCAGCACGCGGCGTTTTCAAGAACTACAACACGATCGAAGAATTCAAAGCTGCAGATAAATCCGCCCTGTTCAACTCCATCGCAGATGAGATGTGGGACAGCATCGTTACAAACAAAGATTCCTCGAAACTGACGCAATTCCTGCTCATCACGTTCGCAGACCTGAAGAAGTACCAGTATGTTTACTGGTTTGCATTTCCTGCCTTCGTAGCCAAGCCTGCTTGGGAGATATCAGAGAATGGATGGAAGTGTGCCGACGAGCAACTCAGTGCCGCTCAACTCACATCGATATTCACCTCACTACACGCGGAAACTAGACCATTCTTCATCGTTACTTTGACTTCAGACTCGACACAAGTGCACTCGATAGATCAAGCGGACACTCTTCTCGCATGTAAAGACACAGAGTCGGTTGTGATTGGATTTTTGGACCCATCAGCCTCTCCGGAGAACCCAGGCTGGCCGCTTCGCAATCTCCTTGCATACCTACGTGCGCTTCACCCGGCTCTAACTTCTTCTCTCCGCGTCCTATGTTGGAGAGATGGTGAACTACCACGCGGGAAACCCTGGAGGAGTCGCTTCGGCATTTTGACCAATGCAGACGGTGATCCCACCTCAAAGCCTACTGCAGTCGGGTGGGAGCGCCATCCCACCACGAACAAACTGAGTGCTCGTATGGCTGACTTGGCACCTATGATGGATCCCACTAGGCTTGCTGACCAAGCCGTCGATCTCAACTTGAAGCTTATGCGCTGGCGAATCCTCCCATCACTAGACTTGGAGAAAGTCGCTTCGACCAAGTGTCTCCTCCTCGGTGCTGGAACTCTTGGTTGTTATGTCGCTCGTACGCTTATGGGCTGGGGTGTCCGAAACATCACTTTCGTCGACTCCTCACGCGTTTCGTTCTCGAACCCTGTCAGACAACCGCTCTTCGAGTTCGAAGACTGCCTCAATGGTGGCAAACCAAAGGCCGCCTGTGCCGCTGAACGTCTCAAGAAGATCTTCCCCGGTGTCAATGCCGCAGGCCACCACTTATCGATACCCATGCCCGGTCACCCAATACCTCCAGCGTCTGTCGCGCAAGCACAAAAGGATGTCGAACAACTTGAACAACTCATGGATGCACACGATGCCATTTTCCTACTCATGGATTCCCGAGAAAGTAGATGGCTCCCCACCGTCCTCGGAGCTGCCAAGAACAAGGTCTTGTCTTTCCCATCTTGCTTCATCCACGCTCACATTCGCTCATCAACCTATTCATGCGTGATGAATATAGATTGTCCTGAATGCTGCCCTTGGGTTCGACACCTATCTCGTCATGCGCCACGGCGCCCGCGCTTCGGCATCTACAGGCCAGCGTCTTGGTTGCTACTACTGCAACGACATCGTCGCACCCGCAGACGTATGTTATGCCCTTTTAGTTCATACTCGCAGATCTCAGCCACTCACGTGCAAACCACATCTCTAGTCCCTCACTGACCGCACACTTGATCAAATGTGCACCGTCACCCGACCAGGCATTGCATCCATCGCATCCTCGACTGCTGTTGAACTCCTTGTCTCTCTCCTCCAGCACCCAGACGGCATCAACGCTCCCCCGCCTCCTCCTCAGACGGCAGACAGTACACAAACAGATCCAACCGAATCGGGGAGCGTTCTCGGACTCGTTCCACACCAACTTCGCGGGTTCCTCGCTCAGTTCCGGAATTTACTCATCACGGGTGCGGCGTATGATAAATGTACTGGATGTAGTGAACTTGTCTTGAGAGCGTACGAAGAACAGGGATTCCCTATGCTCCTTCGTGCGTTCAACGAGACTGGATACCTCGAGGCACTCACTGGTCTTGACAAACTCTACGACGAAGGGAACGCGGCACTCGAGAGCGTGGATTGGGAAGGTGACGAAGACGACGACATGTAAATGCAAACAAGTAATGTACCTCTACAACCTCATGTAACCACTCTATGACAACACCTCTACGTACGACCATCATCCATGATGTCGCTGTACACGGTATATGCTCTATTCTAATTTCAACCCCCCAAAAAAGACTTGAACGCCATTATCCAATGAATAAGGGACGTCGAGGTCCCCGCGTACAGTACAGAGAGCCTCCCTCTAACTCGGCTCCGTTGGCCCGACCTAGAGTTTACACCTCGCTTTTGTCCCGCGCCCCTCATGATCTCGTCCCAAATACCACAACGTCGCTTCTTTCAACTCTCCCATCCACTCCCGAATCATCTCCGCCCTATGCACATTCTCATCATAGAACACAAAAAACTGCAACTGTCTCTTCGACGTCACCGCACCCAGATAGACCTCGCCAGGTCGGGATCGGAAATGCGTTCGCCAGTGCTCGACGTGGAGACGAGGTCTCTCGCACTGACGGATGACATCCCCCGGAGCGGGGGTAGAACAGACAGGATAACCGGCGCGGTGCGGATGCTGAGAGGGGCTAAGTGGTGACAGTTCGTGTTCAGCCGGCAGTGGATAGTCCGCCGGAATCATATGGTCCATCTAGCACGAAGAAACGTCATACGCCATACCCACAAAACGCATCCAGACTCATTAAAAAAACTCACGTCGCCCAGAGTAGAACCCGCATAGGTGAACACCGGTCCCGGGCCAGGTCCCTCAACAGACGCGGTCTTATACACGAGCGGCTTGTGCTTATCTCCAGATGCCCCCGTCGACCGCCGCCAATTCAACGCCATCTCCTTATTTGGCTCCAATCGTTCGCCGTGTCCGGCGATACACATATCCAAAAACCTCGGATGTCGAAACAATTTCTCGTTCTTCTGCCTCACCACGTCGCACCGGAACAAGAACCGATCAAACGTCATCAAATCCTCGAACAGCGGGGCTCCGTCCACAAGTTCCAACCCATGAACGAGCTTACCATCCCTCCACGCTCCGAGCGGCATGAACGGCAACGAATGGTGAAAAAAGCTAAAGTTTAACCCCACCTCGCCCGATCCACCCATCCTGAACCAATTCCTATCCCAATACGGACGAAGATTAGCAAGTCCAATGAACAGCATCGGCTCGCGTTTCCGATATTCCCATTCATCTTCGGAGATCTCCCCACGCAGGTAACGGCGGCAGATCAACCGGGAGAGTGCGACTTGACTCAGTGCGTGATAGGCAGAGTTGAGCGTAATTTTGTGACGTCGGCAGTTGGAGAGAATGACTTGAGTGTATTCGCGGGGGAAACAGACGACTTGACGTCGCGATTTGGCAGGCGTGATGGATGTGGAGGCAGTGAAATTTCCAGGGAGCGTGTGTCCACCCCTGAGTTGAGATCGTCTCACGACATGGAATGCATACCCTAGGGCCTTTCTCCATCGCCGTCGCGCTAGCGGTAGATCATTAGGCAATATTTGACTTTCGATAGGGAAGTACATCTGGAGCCTGTCCTCGATAGGGGTTGGGTAGGGATCGTATGAGGTCGCGAGTGTTTGGAAAAACGTCCGGAGGACTGTACTGGTGGAGCAAGAATCTGTGATACAATGAGCAACAGTGACAATGACATGGAATTGTTCCGGTCGATCTGTGCGCCGAAGGACATATGCTCGCGTGAGCTTTTGCTGAGACAATGGTCGTGGGCCGTCTAAAAAGTTGTCGACGAAACACTCAGCATCATGGAAAGACGACACTGTGTCACACACTACCTCTCCATCCTGGAGAGTTGTGACACCTTGCTCGCGCACGACGAAGCGCAAGCTCGAATCTTCTTCATGAACTTCTGCGGCCAAGAGTGGAAAACGGCGTTTAACGGAAGACCAAGCACGACGAACGTTATCCAGGGCATAGATGTCCACATCACTTTGGTTTGCGGCGCGTAAATGAACGTGCATGACGGTATCGCCTGTGCCATTCCAGACGCCATCCCAGTAATAGACTGATTCGGTAGTACCTAGGGGGCGCTGCCAGCAGCGTCGTCCTGGGGTTGTAGCCGTTTGCATCCAGGTGTGGGCCATCGCGAAGGGGAACGAAAAATGGGGGAAGAAGAGGTGGATTTTATACGTGGGTACACTTACGAAGTTTGACTACTCCGTGTTCCAGGTTCTCAACGGAGAGATCTTCATTCGCTGACACCCTTCTCACAGACAACATGTGGGCCTCCATCTACCCTTGTGGGTTGGGAATGCCGGTTGGGAATGCAAAGCATAGAAACCGGGTTTCAACGGGGTTTCGGTATGATGGCGGCCAAACACCTGGTTCACAGTAAGCACTGGCAGGTGATCGGTGATTCGACCAGTCGGCAATTATCCCTAGAAGCAAAAAGATAGGTCAATCAACACCTACTAGTACTCTTTGTGCCAACTTGGTTGATGACTGCTGACAGTGTGGTAAATTGTAAGTAAGGGTCGGGTACACTGGCAGGAGTCTTTACCGCGCCGATCAAATTCTATTTACATGCTGTGCCCTGCACAGCACGTAAATCTCATGGAAAATTATTCTTATATACATCTGCAGGTTCCTAGCCTGGATGTTCAGTTAAAGAAGACATGACTTCCGAAATCTCCCATGGGCAAGTCCTCAAATGAGTCGACTCTTCTTCACTGAGGCCCACGGCCGCCCTCCATGAGCTGCGGTGAGGACATAGCTGATCTTGGACGGAGAAATATCTCTTTGAACTCAAGTGTTGCCCCGCAAGAATCACCTGCCCATCGGGTTACGATGCATGCTCATCTAACCGCGAGTCGATGCTATATTTTTGCCTTCGAATGCGGCGCCTGACCAGGACCGGGAGTAAAGAGAACTCAGGCTGTCAAATTTTGACACCATAAGCACAAACGCTCCATCATGGTTCCGAAGATGCGACCACTCCTTATCTCTTGTCCACTCGCCTCTCCGAGCATGGCTCCCTCAGAACTCGCCTCCTTCACATTATTTCCAGCAACACCAGCTCAAGTAATCGAATCACGGAAGCGAACATGGCCGCAGTGGGGAAATACACTCACTGAGGAACAATATCTCGAGCGTTACGCAAAGATGGATGTCATGGAACACGCCGTGGACTCCAAATTGATAACATGGTGAGGTTACTCGGACTTCAATCCGAGTCTGAACTGGTAATGACGAATGCTAGGGTGCTCGCTCCAAGAGATAACCCAGGAACCATTGACTTCATGTGCTCTTGTGAAACGTCTGTACCCCCCACCGTCGCCGAAATAAGTACGTTGAGTTAATAAATCACCACAGCTATAAGCGACAGGGACTCGTCCGATACTCCGGGTCGAAGGAGATCAAAGAAGTTACCTGCTATGGTGTAGCGTGCGTGTTCACCCCACCTCATAAACGAGGGAGGGGGTACGCATCTCACATGATGCGACTGCTACACTGGGTTACCTCCGGACGAACATCCGAGTACAACCTTCCCGAGTTCCCTGAAGATTGGGGCGCTCCACCTCCAGAGGTCAAGGAAGCAGGGAATGCAGTATTTTGTATATTGTATAGTGACGTCGGAGAGAATTTCTACGGGCAGGCGGGGCCTGGGCTCGAAGACGAAGGTGGATGGAAAGTCAGGGGTGCCATCTCGTCGATCTGGGAGATTGCTCAGCAGCCAGAGGTAAAGCATAACGGCACGGCTAGTGAATGGACCTGGATTGAATATGAAGATCTTGACACTCTCTGGAAAAAGGATGCCCGGCTTATTCGACGCCTGATGGAGGCTCTCCCAGATTCAAGCCCGGACTACCACACTGTATCCCCTAGGGCATTCGTTTCATGCCTTCCAGACAATGGTGTGGGGTCATTCAATGTCTACAATTCCACGTTTGCCACCAGGAACATCGTGGCAATGGATATTTGGGGTGTAGAGAAGAAGAGCGGCAACATGGACCAACCCACCTATGCTACGTGGTCGATCGACATCAACCCATCCCCTCCTACGCTTATCGTCACTCAAATATGTGCGTCGGAAGCAGATTTCCCCGATCTTCTTGGAAAGATTCAAGAGGTAGCGAGGATGAGTGGGGTTACCAGGATGGAAATATGGAACATACACAAGCACTTGTTGAAGGTAGCCGCAGAGACAGGGGGTTATACATTCGAGAGAAGGGAACACTTACCCTCGATAAAGTGGTACGGTGAAGGCAAAACTAAGGACATTGAATGGGTCTTCAACGAGAAGTAAGCCATTTTCCTATGGGTCGCAAGATAATGCTAACCGTTAAACCTTTGAAAGGTTTTGTTGGTGCTGAGAGAACGTAATCACCAACTTCCTCGTGGATGCTCGCAGAATGTTCCACTGTCTGTGACATTAGTTGTATATGCACGCAAAACGGAGAATTCACTTTGATGGTGCCAACATGATGACTTTGGCATCCAAACTGAATTTTCTTAAGCTGAAATGTGGCCATCGTTTTACCGAAGTAGCTAGAGCCCGAGTTGTTTGGTCGCTGGGGCCCAGACAGAGGTCAGTGAGAAGCCGAGGACCACATTGGTCAGAATTAAAGTCCACAGCGGATGATCATTTCCGTTTGCCTGGCTGCAATTACTTGAGTCGTTCTACAACACCAAACGGCGGAAGAGTTGAAGTGGTATGCCCCTCACTCAAACTCGGCACGCCTCTTCAAGTCATTGGCTGCGCCGGGAAAACTCCGAGCAATTACATAGTGACATCATTCACTCGCCCCACCAGTCCTTCTACAACATCACAACTGGACAGAATGGTGAGTCGGATGATAAGGCAATACATGTCTCTCAAATTTAATTCTACCTCTGGAGACTAAAATCAATGTCGGAATCAACGGGTATGTTCTCTATACGTTAGAGGAGGCAACGATGACTCGGAGGTGTCTCCTTTATCCGCAGATTCGGTGAATATCCACCTGCATTGAGTAATACAGCGACTCTGACGACGCTTTAGGCCGCATTGGTCGCATCGTTATGCGAAATGCACTCGAAAATCCGGAAATCAATGTCGTCGCTATCAACGAGTATGTTACCCTTCTGTGGTGTGCAATCTCTCGACTAATAACGTTCACAGCCCTTTCATTGACCTTGACTACATGGTACGTGCATAGTTTTTGTACCTGCCGGGAAACTAAGGCTTCCTCAGGTCTACATGTTCAAATATGATTCTGTTCACCGTCAGTTTGAAGGCGACGTCCATGCCAAGAACGGCAAGCTTTACATCAATGGGAAGGCCATTACTGTCTGGGGCGAACGCGATCCTGTCAATATCAAATGGAGCAGCGTCGGGGCCGACTATATCATCGAATCTACCGTACGTCGTCGTCAGATAAGTCAATAGGGGTAATTCTGACAGTTTCCTCCATTTCAGGGGGTATTTACCACAACCGAGAAGTAAGGAGTCAACGAAATCTTATAATGTCCATCCTCACCTATTTTCAAGGCTTCTGCTCACGTGAAAGGTGGCGCAAAGAAAATCATCGTCACGGCGCCCTCTTCTAATGCACCCATGATCCTGTGCGGTGTCAACCTTGAAACCTACGATCCAAAGTATACTGTCATCTCCAACGCCTCCTGTACCACAAACTGCCTTGCGCCTATTGCCAAAATCATCAACGACAAATTTGGCATTGTTGAGGGACTGATGAGCACCATCCACGCGACAACTGCCACGCAGAAGACTGTCGATGGACCTACTTCCAAAGACTGGCGCGGTGGACGCGCTGTCACTAACAACATTATCCCATCTAGCACAGGCGCGGCCAAGGCTGTCGGAAAGGTCATTCCCAGCCTGAACGGCAAACTCACCGGGCTTGCATTCCGTGTCCCTACTCTCGACGTCTCCGTCGTAGACTTGGTTGTTCGCCTAGAAAAACCCACCACCTACGACCGCATCAAAGCAGTGATGAAGGAGGCTTCCGAGTCTCCGGAGCTCAAGGGTATAGTCGCCTACACAGAAGACGCTGTCGTTTCCACCGACTTCGTCGGACACCCTGCCAGCGCCATCTTTGATGCATCCGGTGGCATCATGCTGAACGAAACTTTTGTCAAATTGATTGCGTGGTATGACAACGAGTGGGGATACTCGAAGCGTGTTTGCGACCTCTTGGTCTACGTTGCGAAGAAGGACGCGGAAGCAAAGGTTTGATAGTGGGAATGAGTACTGTGGATGCAATCCAAGTTGTATGAGCCCTCGTTGGCTGAGGTGTGTTCCAAGGTCGGTAATTCAGTGTTCCGTCGCGCAATTGTATTTCATGCCGGTTTGAATGTTGCAATGTATTGTACTTCACTACGCCTCATCCGACAGCAATTTCGCAATAAATCCTCTGCTTCCCCCTCCACCTGATTTAGGGGCATTACCAGATACGGCGAAATGAGGTAAGTCAACCGCACGCTTCCAGACCCCGTGACACTAAGTTTTGCTGCACCATTTTTAACTAGTCGGACGTCTTACTGAAAGATCATCGATCATCGCTGATACCTATGTCAGAGACGTAAACATCCCATCATCCCATCTATGTATCACATTCCCAATGCCACCGGATAACCATTCCCATGGAATTATGCACATGTTCGATCTACGTCACCTATGAGGCATCCGATGAAAAACCTTTCTACGCGAGATGGTCCTCATTCAACTTCGAATGGATGACCTTCAGATCTGGGATACCCAGTTCAAGTTACAGTCGAAACTTGAAAGTCGCTTATAGTAGCGTGTGGTGAAAGGAAGATGAGAAAAGTTCCAAACACCGCAAGCCCTCACGAAATGTAATCTCCCACTATAGGTTACCCAAATTGTACTCATACATAGCACCATGCACAGTGTCTAAGACTCTACAAGTAAAATCCAGTTAAGAGTAAGAAGAGAATTTGCCGTCTAAAGTTTGGCTTTCGTTGTCACATTCATCTCTTGTCTATCCCCATGCGATCGGCCCAGATACCACAACGTCGCATCTCTAATCTCTCCCAACCACTCTCGTATCATCGCAGCGCTGTGGACATTCTCGTCATAAAACGAAAAGAACTGAAGCTGTTTACGCGATGTGACCGCGCCCAGATAAAGTTCTCCCGGACGTGAACGAAAGTGTGTCTGCCAATAGTCGACGTGAAGCCGCGGAGTTTCACACTGGCGAATAATATCCTCAGGAACCGCGTGGACGGGATATCCCGCACGGTGGGGGTGTGACCGCGGATTCAGAGGGGAGAGCTTGTGACCAGCTGGCATGGGATAGTCTTTGGGCATCATGTAGTCCATGTCTCCTAAAGTCGACCCAATATGGCTAGCTATCGGACCAAGCGCCTGTGCTGGTGTAAGCTTCGGTTCCTCACAGCTTGACACGACACGCTCTCCTGCTTGACGCCAGTGCGCGGCCATCGCTGTGTTCGTCTTTAACCGATCACTATGCCCCGCAATGCAAATATCCAAAAATCGAGGATGGCGAAACAGCTTTTCGCTGTACGATCTGCATGCTTCACACCGCAACAGGAAGCGTCCGAACGATAATAAATCCCCAAAGTTAGGTGCGCCGTTGACGAGTTCCAACTCGTCCAGGCTCTTTTCTACCATAGCGCCAAGCGGCATGAAGGGCAGAACATGGTAAAAGAAGCTGAAATTCAGCCCTATTTCACCCGATCCGCCTCTCTTAAACCAGCTTTGGTCCCAAAATTGACGAAGATTGACCATTCCGACATAAAGCATCGGTTCGCGTTTACGATACTCCCATTCTTCCTCTGATATTTCGCCCCTTAGGTACTGACGGCACAAAACCCGGGAGAGAGCAACCTGACTAAGTGCATGATAGGCACAATTGAGGGTAATATTGTGACGTCGACAATTGGAGAGAATAATCGCAGAGTCTTCTTGTGAGAATGAGGTCACTTTCAGGCGTGATTTTGCAGGGGTGAAGGGCGTGGCGTTAGTGTAGTTTCCTGGAAGGGTATGTCCACCGGATATTCGTGCGCGTCGGACGACCTGAAAAGCATACCCTATAGCTTTCCTCCATCTTCGTCGTGCGGGTGACAAATCGGCGGAAAACATCCGACTCTCGATGGGGTAATACATTTTTAGCCTCTCTTCGATAGGGGTGGGACGGGGATCATAAGAAGTCGCTAACGTTTGAAAAAATGTTCGGAGAACGGTGCTCGTGGAGCAAGAGTCGGTAATGCAGTGTGCGAGAGTGAGAACGACGTGAAAATGAGTTGAACGATCCGTGCGTCGTAGCACGTAAATTCGGGTGAGCATTTTTCTAGACAGAGGTCTTGGGCCGTCCAGAAGATCGTCGATGAAGCGCTCTGCATTGTGAAAAGACGAAACGCTACTGAACGTCACCTCTTCATCGTGAAGAGAGTTGACGCCTTTCTCGTGAACGATAAAGTGTGGGCTGCTCTCTTCTTCTTCAACCTCTGCGGCCAGCAACGGAAAACGTCGTTTGACCGATGCCCAAGCACGACGCACGTTGTCCGGAGCGTAGATATTTACATCACTTGAGCGTGCCAGTCGAAGCTGGACATGCATGACTGTATCCTTGTTGCCATTGTAGATGCCATCCCAGTAATAAGCCGATTCTGTGATGCCAAGTGGGCGTTTCCATGAACGTTGTCCCGAGGTCGTGCTATCAAGCGTCCACATGGTCATCGAG
>JBBPTH010000140.1:0-36466 GCA_038094055.1 Chalciporus sphaerocephalus | reverse complement strand
TAGGAATAGAAAATCACACGACTAAAGCACCCGCTGCTTCTTTACTCGCTGATGAAATCGAACAAACCCTAAAAGAAACAAAAGAAAACCTAGAAAAAGCACAAAAACATATGAAAATCCAAGCAGATAAACATAGATCAGAAGCTCCGCAATACAAAGTAGGAGACAAGGTTTGGCTAAGCACAGACGGCCTAAAACTCCCACGACCTTCAAAGAAGCTCTCGGAGAAATGGTTAGGACCATATGAAATTATTAGCTTCAAAGGAAGCAACGCAATTGAACTCCGACTCCCACGCACCATGAGAGTGCACAACGTGTTCAATATAGCCAAAGTCAAACCTTACAAAGAACGATTACCCGGACAGAAAGCTGACAAACCAGGGCCAGTGCTAGTCACTGAAGACCGAGATGATGAATACGAAGTTGACTACATAGTAGACTCCAGATTGAGAGGAAAACGACTCGAATTCCTAATTCACTGGAAAGGATACGACGAAACGGATAGAACATGGGAACCCCGATCAAATCTCGCTAACGCGCCGGACGCAATAAAGGAATTCTATAAAAAGAATCCTTCGGCTCCCCGTCTGCTCCGCATGACTCAGGTTGATTTTGAAAAGCTGTTCAAACCTTACGAAAACTTCACAGCAACTGCTGCGGAAGACAGCTTATATAATCATCATGAAGCAGTATAAAAGACTCGCTGTTTCAACCTGAACAGACCAGAATTCGCCTCTCCTCCCAGTCATTAGTCGAGCCTCGCTCCTAATACCTCTTCAAGCAACTTCAATCACCACCTCTACAACCCCACCACCACCCTTCATGTCCGCTTTCCCCAACTCCTTCACCCAGTTCCACGCCAACGCTATCATCGACGACTACCTTGCCAACCACGCCAACGTCGGCAACATCGACACACCAGCCCGCCCCACTCCCCTGGCACCCGTACCGTGGTCATGGATCGACTTCGGTCTCCTGATCACATATATGGTGTCGATATTCGCTCTCTGTGTCGTTCTCATTGAGAACAGCACATTATTCGCCATAGGCATAATTACCCTAGGGAGTATCACCTCCTTCTCCTTCGCGCTTATGGCATTATACTACGTGCATGGCGCAATCCGGGACGGCAAGGGTATAACCCTAGAAATAATGCGCGACAACACTAACGGTCGCAATACTTTCAAGGGATTCAGCATTACAATGCCCGACAAGTACCTGATCGAGCAAGAGGGTTACAACTATGAAGTCTACTCTCGCGACTTCAGAGCTAGGGAAAAAGAGCAACACGACGCTCTTATGGAACGTACCCTCCCGACTCGACAGAAGAACGAGGCAGATGCTGAAAACATCAATGCCTGGGCTGGCTTCCCAACATGGAGCGAAGCTGGAGATGCTGCAGATGAAGAAAACGGTAATGATAACGCTACGGTTCATAGTGACACCAATCTCACTACTGCCAACAGCTTCATAGCAGTTTACAATTTCGAGGCATAACGAAGAAAGGTCGTGATTGCCTGGAATGCAATCCATAGAGAGGGGGTAGTGTTACAAACGGTACACTTCTTACCTTTCTTATCCTACACTTTTACTTACTTCACTACGCTTTCACTTGACTTAGCTTTACTTTTGGACTTAGTCGAATATCTTGTACAATAGTCACGTGACTTGATCACGTGACCTGATCACCTGACACTTGTCACGTGACACGGACCATCTTTCCGCTTACTCATACATGCTTACTCTTGCTTACTCATTCCTGATTACTTTTCTTACTAAGATTGCTGCGCCGCAGTCAATCCTTACTCATCATTTCTATTGTTCTTACTCAGCTTACTGCGCATTGCTGTGCTTGCTGCGCATTGCTGTACGCTCTACTTTTGCTATTGGCTAGTAGTTAAGGTTCATACCAAATAGGTACAAACACACCAATAGTATATAAACCAGGAGTCTGAAGGGCGTCCCCCTCAGTCTTGTTCTCCTGGAGTTCTCCTCATCAGCTCTCCACTTGCCTGACTACCTTTACTGTTCTGACACAGCACTTCAGCGCTCTAGGTGAGTTGTTGAGTGTTTCAGTTGATAGACCCAAGAACCATAAAGTACTTTGGTGTAGATGGGTGTTTGATGTAAAAACTGACGGTCGTAAATGTGCCAGATTGGTTGCCAGAGGTTTCGAACAAAAAGAAGGAATTGATTATGACAAGATCTTCTCTTCAGTCATTCGATTTGAGACTGTGCGACAGATGCTAGCACTTGCTGCTCTCAAAGATTGGTATATCTTAGGCCTTGATGTGCGATCTGCATATCTATATGGTCATCTAACAGAGGAAATCTACATGGAAATCCCAGAAGGGTTTGCCAGACCTGAAATGTCTGGCAAAGTTTTCTGACTCCAACACGCCTTGTATGGCCTTTAACAGGCTAGTATTACTTGCTAGTGTGAACTCAAGGCATCAATGAAGGACTTAGGCTTTGAAAAAATCTATTTGGATGCCGGCATATACATCTTCAAACATGGCAAAGTTTATGCCATCGTATATGTAGACAACACATTTTTCTGCGGTCCCAAAAAGCTTGAGGTTGATCAACCCAAAGCTAAATTTATGAAAAAACGGGATTGTTGTGATCTTGGTGAAACCAACGAGTTTCTTTGTATGAGAATTCACCATGATAGATCCAAATGCTTGATCTCTTTAGATTAAAGAGATTACCTTGACAAGGTAATAGAGCGATGTGGCATGACAAATGCAAAGCCTGCACATACCCCTTTACTATAGAGATATTATCCAAACAGGAATACTCAACCTGTAGACACTGGATTACAGACGCATTTTCAGATTGTCATTGGATCCCTATTATATATTATGCTAGGCACTCGACCAGACATTGCATATGCAGTCATAACTTGTGAGACAATCTGCGAATCCATCCAAAGAGCACCTAGATAAAGTCTACTACATCATGAGATACCTCAAAGGTACTCATAAATACGCTTTAGTATATGATGGTAGCAAAGATGGAGGTCTCATTGGTTTTTCCGACTCTGATTGGGGAGCTGATCCAGAGACATCACACTCGCAGACAGGATATTTCCTGAAGCTCATGAATGCTGCTTTCATGTGGAACTTGCACCTTCAGAAGATTACAGTGAAGTCTTCTACTGAAGCAGAATACATTTCACTGTCCAACTGTACAGATCAAATCATTGGCGTAAAGCAAATGATGCTGGAACTTGGATATAAATTGAAACCCGTTCCTCTTTGTGGTGATAATCAGGGTGCAATATTTACTGCACAAAATCCTGTAAATCAGAGAAAGAACCATCACATTTGCATTAGATATCATTCTATTTGCGATGTGATTGAAGACAAAGAGATTGAGCTCTTCTATATAAAAGGACAAGATAACCCAGCAGATATCTTTACTAAGAATCTAGGGTTTATCAAATTTGAAAAATTTAGAGAGCTTCTAGATCTACAAGTCTACAGTGCCAATTAGACTGAGCACTATACAAAATGTACATTCTTCTTATGCTCGCATATACTAGCGATATTAAGCATGGGGGAGTGTTGAACGTAAGTAGTTATCTTGTATTGTGAGACAGTAGTTTACCATATCTGTGTATACTACTTATTTCATACTCAGCTCGACTGAGTAAATTCAGCTCTTTTACTGCTACTATATCCTGTGTTTACCAAGCCTTAATGCTAAAGTAAGTACACAGCTTCCTCTGTGTAGTATAGTGCTGTGGTAGCAGGGGTTTATCCCCTCTACCTAACTTCAACAGATCTGAATATACCAGCTCAAACGCCTTAGAGACATGTCATTCTGAGGATGGAAAAGGCCGATTAGATTGTTTGCCTAGTTGGCAGCCAGGACAAATGTGATCTTTTGCAGGTGCATTTACTGCAGGGAAATCCTTTAGATGCTTTTGAGCATGTTTTACGACATCTCTAGAAGCATGTCCTAAGTGACAATGCATCAGATTGTAGTCCATCGCATATAGCAAGGCAATCTGATTGCACTCAGGGTAGATTGTGTCTGCACGCATCATATACATCATAGATCCCAGGTATGTATGGAACTGAAGAATTGGAGATCTCTTCTGATGATGATATATGTCAAAGTATATTCCATGGGATTTTACATACATGTTTTTGTCTTTTAAAATTGTACCTAACGATACTAGCTTCATACCTGAGTTAGGCATGTATACCATGTTACAAACGGTACATTTCTTACCTTTCTTATCCTACACTTTTACTTACTTCACTACGCTTTCACTTGACTTAGCTTTACTTTTGGACTTAGTCGAATATCTTGTACAATAGTCACGTGACTTGATCACGTGACCTGATCACCTGACACTTGTCACGTGACACGGACCATCTTTCCACTTACTCATATATGCTTACTCCTGATTACTCATTCTTGATTACTTTTCTTACTAAGATTGCTGCACCGCAGTCAATTCTTACTCATCATTTCTATTGTTCTTACTCAGCTTACTGCGCAAGGCTATGCTTGCTGTGCATTGCTGTACGCTCTACTTATGCTATTGGCTAGTAGTTAAGGTTCATACCAAATAGGTACAAACACACCAATAGTATATAAACCAGGAGTCTGAAGGGCGTCCCCCTCAGTCTTGTTCTCCTGGAGTTCTCCTCATCAGCTCTCCACTTGCCTGACTACCTTATTGTTCTGACTCAAGCACTTCAGCGCTCTAGGTGAGTTGTTGAGTGTTTCATACCATAGGTATTAGTCGCACAGTCAAATTTTCATATTTAGGGTGTTTATATTCAATGATGACAGTATCATCTCCTAGAGCATGCATTGGACCAGCTGCTGTTCACACTGGGCGAGGCTTGTCATACACTTTATACTCAGAGAAGTCAGACAATTCGAATGTTAAGTGTGATGATGCACCAGAGTCAAGAATCCATATATTATCTGGATACTCAGTTTTAGATTTCAGACACATCTCACACAATTCAGACTCGAGATTGGATATAGAAATTCTCTTATTCCAGTCACTATCTAATGCACATGAAAGTATATACTCTACATACTCCTGTGAATAAGGAAGTTATGAGTTTATGCACAGGTGCGAGGAACTGAAAACATACTCATTGTCCATTTCAATATTGTCCTGGCTGAAATTGAAGTAACAATTTTTGAGCTTGGAAAGCTCTTCATCATCATTGATTGTAGCATCATAAAAACAAGCAATATACTTGTCTATGTCATGTTCCCCCAGAAAGATAGTAACATCATCTGGAGGAGGAGGGAAATAAGGAATATCAACACCAAAAGTATTGGTGCGATAGTGACATGGTAAGTTGACCATGAGGACAGAGACGGCAATGGAAGATGATACAGTGGATGAAGTCGATGAAGGGGAAGGAGGTGGCGCGGTAGCAGTGACCTCTTCTTTGTCTGGCAACTCGACGATCGAGGCAGTGGGCATGGAACAATCAATGCGCTCCATGAGATAGGGGTGCTTTGAAGAGCATTCATATACCTCTGGTGTAGGATCGAATTGTTCGACCTGATTTGCCACTTTGTCGAGGCAACAGAGTATTTGAGGTGTTGGTGTGCACCCAATACGATGAGCGAGGTTAATAGCCTTTTGAGTATGAGAGAAAGCAGGAGAACCATAGTGTTTGATGCCAGGGATGTGAGCAAGTCATCGAGGGTCTTCAACAGAAGTGGAGAAGGTGGTAGAAGTGGGTTCGATGGTGACAGGTGGCTACCATGATATAAATATGAAGGACTCTTCTTGTGCAAAATACACATGAGCCTCTTTTCATTGTTTATTCTGCTTGTTCTGCTTGGCCTTTCCCTCAGTAGAGCAGTGGCCTCTCTTGTTGTCCTTTGAACTATTGTTGTCCTGTGACAAGAACTGTTGTTGTTGCTGCTGGGAAAAGTTAGGATCCTTTCCCTTATTTTTCACTGCCGACGTGCGATTGTTAGACACATTAGTTAGGTTTCCTCTGGATGTACCAACTCTGCGAGTCATGACATGATGTTGCCACAAGAGGGTAATATTTTCTTCTATCTTGGCAATGCTAATAGCTAACTCCCCAGGTTCTTCGTATGGTATGAGTGTGACAGTTTGGGCACTGTCTGAACCTATTTCAGTTATCTGACGTGTTCTCCTGATGAGTTTGGTGCAATCACCGGACTTTGCATTTATAAATTGCATGAACAATGTCATGTAAGGTATCTTGTATACCTTAGATAGGATGATCAGGATTTATGTTTGTTCATCAATGGAGAATTGGTAGTCCGTGAGTCAAGTGAACTTGTCACAAATTGTGGAGAAGATTGGGCCTGGATGGTCGTCGGAAGGGAATGAAATGTCATGTAACTCATTGTAAATGGTATGGACCGCAGCAAGGGAAGCCTTCGCATACTTGGCCTCAATCCCATCCCAGAGTTGTTTTGCATTGTTGATATCTCTTCAATGGTGTTAGAGCACATCCATCATCTTCATTCTCATGATACCGATTACCTTTTCAGTGTTCTTCTCCCAGTTGTTGTTGCCTATATCATCAGACTTCTTAGTAATATAGAAGCACTGATTTGCTTGAAGGTAGGTCTTGATTTTTGCAGCCCATCTCTGGTAGTTGGTACCATCCAAAGTGGAAATAGATCCAAAAGCAAAGGTAACGTCTTTAGAGGAGGACATATTTGAATGTTGAGGTTGGTGGAGTTGGTTGATTCTGTAGGGTGACGCGTTAGCTCAACAATCAAAAATTAAGAAGAAGGCTAAATAGTTCATGGTCAGAGCCTATTGAACCATATCAACATAGCGACCCTGTAAGGGTCAGTTCATTTTACTGTAAGGATTGCATTGAGCAAATCCAAACATGAAAGTTGCATACCTTAGAGTCAGAGCGACATAGTCGCATCATCATCCAAGTAATTTTGCTTAGAGTCAGACCGAGGCGTTAGCCAATCGCGTTGTTATCCAATGGTAGGTATAACATTTACTGCCAAGGTTTTTACACTGCTGATAGGGCTCATAACCTATTGAAAGCTGACATGGGATAGAATCCCAGCCAGATAGCACTTGGGAGTATACACCAGGAAGCTTGTGTACTCACCTGGCAGATACTTAGAATGTTGTGGTAACGAGTTAAGAGTTATATTAACTTAGACAAGCTGAGTATGAAATAAGTAGTGTACACAATTATGGTAAACTACTGTCTTATGATACAAGGTGAATAATTGTATGTTCAACAGACCGTTCCTCACTCGTTTTCGGTGAGTCCATCTTGGACATCTCGGTGTTCGTATCCATTGGGGTAGATACTGGGTTGCATGTATCCATCCGGTGTCGCTTGAGTAGCATGTCAATATACTGTGTCTGTGAGATGGTGACCGTGTGCTGTTTGTGATTGTCAGCGAGTTCAAAGCCCATGAGCCAGTTGGGGTTTTCTTCCTTCATCTCAAAGAGTTTGTGAAGAAGTTTGCGGGTCTCTGTGAGCATGGCCTTTGAGCTGGCGACGGTGAGGGCATTGTCGACATGAATTGCGGTGATGGACCTGCCCGTGGCTGTGCAGCGAGTGTATACAGCATAGTCGGTGGACATGCGAATGAAACCATTTGTTGTGAGCTTCTGGTTCATGTACTTGTTCCAGAGGTGTGAGCCTTGTTTTATCCCGTAAAGGCTGAGCTGTAGTGCCGCTACTCTGTCAGTGCCATCTTCAAAACCCTCTGGTTGTCGCATGTAAATCTTGTGATCTATTTTGCTGTGCAAGAATGTACCAGTCACATTGTCTTGACCATAGTGCCAGTTGTTCGCAGCAGCAAAGTGGGGGATGGTTCAAAGAGAGTCCAGACATACTGTGGGTGAGAATGTGTCACTGTAGTCAAGACCGGGGGTTTGTGAGTAGCCTTGTGTGACAAGACGGGCTTTGTAGCGTGTTATCTCGCCGGTCAGTCCGTATTTGATGACATATGCCCAGTGGCAGCCAATGATCTTTTAGTCTTTTGGTCTCTCGACGAGCTTCTAGGTACCTCGTTTTTGTAGCATGTTGATTTCTTCATACATCGCTTTCCACCATTCGTTAGCATCATTGTTTGAGATGGCTTCTCTATAGTTTTTCAGGATGTCTTGGTCATGGGCAGCGAAGTAAGCAGTTTGAGCTATGTTGCCAAGTGAGGTCATTTCCAGGGGCACTGCATCAGATTCCTTGCTCTTTGACTCAGACTCAAGTTTCCTAGCATCATGATGGGCCTTGCACTCTGCTTTCTCCTTAGCATCCTTGGCATTCTGCCTATCAACAGCTTCCTTTTTCCATGAAGGGCGAGTGACTCGCTCAGATCGTTGTCGGGAGGTAGCAGGGACAGGAGTAGGGTCTGCTATTTGAATACTAGGTGATAGAGTAGGTTGGATTGCAGTAGATGGAGTATCAGATAGTGGAGTTGAGTCCAGTTTGGTTATTGTAGTTGTAATGTTGGTCAAATTGATATTTATCTGTGTCACCCCCTCAATTCGAGCAGAGGTGAGATTAGGTGTGGGTATAGTCTGCAGAGGCACCCCCGTGCTTGAAGTGGTGGTGGCAGTGTGAAAGTCTTTGTTGTTCTCGTGATGAGAGGTTTTCTCATAGACGATAATATCTTGTGAGACAATGAATCTTCACTTTGAGAGGAGCCACACTTTGTAGGCTTTTGATCCATGCTCAAATCCACATAGGACTTCATCAAGAGAGTGGGCATCAAGTTTGCGATGGTATTCAGGTAGGACTCGGACATGGCAGCATAATCCAAAAATACAAAGGGTACTGACATTGGATTTCTTGTTGTAAAAGGCTTCATTGGGGGTAGTTCGGAATAGGGCTTTGATTGGGCTATGGTTGCGGACATAGTTAGCATACTCATGAGCTTCGGGCCAGAAGCCCTTTGACAGCTCAGCATTCTCGAGCATTGCAAGAGCACTTTCGTGTGTGGTCTGGTTGAACTGTTCAGCGACACCATTCTGTTGTGGTGTGTAGGAGGCAGTGGTTTCATGTTATATGCCCTTATTCCGGAAATAAGATTGGAGTTTTAAGTCAATGAATTCACTGCCACGGTCAGATCTTATGATCTTGACTTGTCGGTCAGTGAACATTTCAAGATGCTGGATGAGAGCTTTGATGCAAGTGTCTGCTTCATCCTTATGTCATAGAAATTCCTTCTATCCCTTGCAACTGTAGTCATCAATTACACCAAAGGTGTAGGTATATCCTTGGATTGAGGTGTCGAATAGACCCTATAGGTCCATATGGAGTTGTTTGATGGTTTTCTCTGCTTGGTTCGAGGTAGTATGGGGGAATGGGGTTTGATGGAGTTTGCCCTTCATACATCCATTGCATGGTGAGAGTTCGCCTTTGCCTTGTAAGTCCATCTCAGTTACAAGGTTATGGCATTCGAGATAGCGGAGACATTTGAGGTTGATGTGGCCAAGACGTGCATGCCAGAGGTCAAGATTAGAGGCTGCATGAGCGCTAAAGGCAATGGAGAGGAGGGATGTAGGTGGTGCTATTACACTGTTGATTTCATATAGGTTACCTCGGAGATAGCCTTCAAGGACAATTTCACCGCTTGTCTTCTTTATGGTAAGATGCCCATTGTACTTTGTGATCTTGAGTCCTCTGTGGTCCATGCGGCTCTCAGACATCAGGTTATCATGTGCATTGGGACAGTAGCTGACATTCCACAGTTTGATAATGCAGTCAGGTTGGTCTTGTACAGACACTGTTACTAGTACAGTTCCGACTCTGAGTACTTGGAGTTCAGGGCCATTCTTTACTATGCCCTTGATTGAGCTGTGTGTAGATGTGAATGTGGTGAATGTGGATCGTTTGATACATATGTGATTGGTCAAACCTCCATCTAGTATCCACCCAAAGTGTAATCTCGAGTGTTGCAAACAGTACACTTCTTATCTTTCTTATCCTACACTTTTCCTTACCTATCTATGATTTCACTTGACTTACTCTTGTTCTTGGACTTAGTCGAATATCTTGTACAATAGTCATGTGACTTAATCACGTGACCTGATCACATGACACTTGTCACGTGACATGGACTATCTTTCCGCTTACTCATATATGCTTACTCTTCATTACTCATTTTGATTACCTTTCTTACTAAGACTACTGCGTCGCAGTCCATCCTTACTTATCATTTCTATTGTTCTTACTTAGCTTACTGCACAAGGCTATGCATGACTGTGCACTGCTGCGCATTGCTGTATGCTCTACTTATGCTATTGGATAGTAGTTAAGGTTCATATCAAATAGGTACAAACACACCAATAGTATATAAACTAGGAGTCTGAAGGGCGTTCTCCTCAGTCTTGTTCTCCTGGAGTTCTCCTCATCAGCTCTCCTCTAGCCTGACTACCTCTATTGTTCTGATCAAAGCACTACAGCGCTCTAGGTGAGTTGTTGAGTGTTTCATTAGAACAAGACTATACTAACCTTCTCCTTGCAGATTAGCTACCTGCAAGCCGAATCTACTAGATTGTGAAACAAGTACTTGAATTGACAAAGAGTAAGAACCTTCCTTTGGATAAGATCAAGGGCGATAACTGACAAGGCCCACCAACTAGTGTCCCACCATGAAAACTCTGCTCTCCTCACCACCATCTGGTACTTCGAGGGCCGCCCTATTGAAAAGCTCCCATCGGTCGATCCCAACGACCACGAGATCATTCCACAGCCCGACACTCCACTCTTCCGCTCTCCTAGTCCTGCCCATGGGAGCGTAGGGCCGTATTCCCACTTTGACCCTGTCGACCTACTCGGTCACCTCCAACTTCTTGTAAGAATCCCATTACCTGCTAGAGACCCAAGGTCTAACCAACCCCATCAGAATCCTCTTGACCCCAAAGTCAAGAACCACATTGCAGAATATAGGGATAGATTTGATCCCTTCTACCCATTCCAACAGCCGCCCCCTAAACTTGCCGAGCCCGTTGACTGGTCTCCCCTAGGCCCCCGTTTCCAGCTGGCTAACTTTGAACTGGTCCCTCAGTTCTCTATCCAAAATAGGATCAGGTTCCTCATTCACTATTTCCAACACGTCTCACCCCACACTCCATCAGATTAGCATTGGGCTTTATCTCAATGTTTTCTCAGAGCAACACCAGCTGAGATTATTGGCGAAGGACCTGTCATTCTGAATCGCCAACCGACATCTAGTGCTACACTGCCCAGGAGTAAGGTTACAGAGAAGAGAAGGAAGCGAAAGGTACATAGAAAAGATAGTGCCTATAAAAGTCCTACTCCTCGCTCTCGCCTCCCTCGCACTGCAACTAGGATTAGATTACTTGTACCTCTCATACCTCCTCATAGGGATATACCTTATCTTAGGCCCACAAGTAGTCTCAGAACACCTCAACGGTTCCTGTGAAATAGCTTATACTATTTTTGAAATCCATCCTCCAATTTCCCAACAAGAAGTAGAACAGGAGTCAGAAGAAGAAAGAGAAGAAAGACTTGAACTTGAGGAACAGCAAGAGGAAGAACCTATTCCAATTAGGATAAGACCTCCTACTCCATTTAATCAAGCAAATATTTCTCCTCCTCATTCTCAAAGAGAAGAATCAGAAGCATTGAAACATTCGTATTTCTCTGCTCCATGAAATTTACCTCGCATAAACCAATTTTCCATTTATGGCATTTCTGTTGCTGAGCGCACCACACCACCTCCTTACCAAAGAAACAACCCGCTTGACGAGTTACCCAGTCTTGAATCATCTACTGAAGAGTAACACACTGGATTGCGTAAACAGACATAGTAAACTCATGAAAGACAAAAAACAATGTTTCCAATCTTCTATTACCAAGCTTGCTCAATGAAAACTTTCCAATGTATATCCAAAGAACTCCGTCTATTCCTGATTGCTTAAACAAGCCAGAAAACTCTCATGAAAACATAAATAAACATGTCGCTTACTCCAGATGTCAACAATCTCATTGATGTGCTTAATGCGCTAACTTTAGAACAACAAGTGGCCAATACGGAAAGAAAGAAGGATGTCACCAAGAAGATTGCCAACCCAGGCTATTGGGACGGAAATCGGCCCTCTTTCCACTTGTGGTGGCTTCGAACCAAGTTATGGGCTGCACAACAAACTTGAGACACAAATCAACTCTGCACCGTGGCAATTCTCTCACGGATGAATGGGAAAGCATCTAGATTTGCACTTCTAACATTAGAAGCATGTGAAAGAGATACCTTAACCCAAGTAGGAGTACTGCCCATCGCTAAAGGAGATGCAGCATGGCTAACTTTAGCTGAACTAGAGCGCAAAGTCAGAGACTTCTTCTAGATAGAAGTCCTTGCACACGAAAGTTTGAAGAAGCTAGAAGCTCTCAAACAAGGAACTATGGACATCAATTCATTCGCACAGCTCTTTACTATTCTTTTCCAAGAATCAGGAATCTCAGAAGAACATGGTATTATCATACTGAGAAAGGCAGTTGATTTCTGCATTTATCAACAACAAACCCTAAATATGAGGTGTCCTAATATGGTATAGGAACTCCTAAATGATTATGTGAACATTGGAAAAGAATACAAGAGAATGAAATTAGAAAGGTCCACTGGAAATCAGTTCCATGCCTATTCTGGAAGTTCCTCTTATCAGAACACCTCTTGGCCACCACCTCAACCAAAGTTTACCGAATATGGATTACAACCAGGTCAAGGTGCACCCATGGACATTGGTGCCACAAATAGACCTTCCTTAAGAGGCAAATGCTATAATTGTCTTGGACCTCATCTCGCCCGTGATTGCAAATGACCCTCCACACACTGTCAGAGCTGTGGCTGGTCACGAGGTGAACACAAGAACAATTGCAGAAACAATAAAGGAAAGAGCACACGCCAAGCTCAAACCTTGAATTTAGACTCTGAAGAATCTCACGATTCACAATTGGAATTTGATAAGATGAAGGCTTTTTTCCTTGAAACAGAGGAAGAAGGCAAGGGAAAAGCCAAAGTGGTCTAGACAAACTGGGTGTCCAGATCACCAAAGCTAACAAGAAACAATCTAATAATAGTCTAATAGGGTCTCATTCAAGTGAGCTTGGCTGGGACTTGAAACTGGTGCTTAATTCCATTAAAACAATAGACAACGAAATCCCAGAACAACTTCGCATCTGTGGAAACAACTCTAAAGATATTACCTTATCTATCAGCATAGCCCCCATTAATAGCAAGAAGTTCACACATGCAGAAGCCCTGCTGGACTCAGGCGCTAATACAATCTTTGTAGACAAATCTTGGGCTGAAAAGTATAAATTACCACTTTTACCTCTTTGGCATCATTTACCAGTGTACAATGTCGACGGAACTAGGAATTCCACAGGAGACATTACACATTATACAGAAATAATCATCGATTACCGAGAACATCGTGAAAAGACAATAGCCGAAGTAACTAATCTTGGAAAGAATCAGGTTATTCTAGGATATACATGGCTAAAGAACCATAATCTGGAAATAGATTGATCACAAGGCAAAGTATCCATGACATGCTGTCCATGGACTTGTCAGAATCTCCAACAGAAATCTTTGTTCTCACGGCAGATAGAAGAACAGGAATGTGTGGCATTGAACCACATCTATGCGCTCAAGAAAGAAACTCCTGAAAAGGATAAATCACTTGAGAAAACCCTGGAAGAACTTGTTCTCCAGGCCTATCACAAGTTCATTTACCTTTTCAAGAAAAAAGAATCTGAGCGTATGCCCACACGTAAACCATGGGATCATGCCATAGATCTCTAATCCAGCACCAATTAAACCTGAACTATCTTTCGTGCCAAAGAAAGGCCGATTGATTCCTCTATCTCCACAGGAACAAGAAGAAGTTAGTGCATTCATTGATGACCAACTCCAAAAGAGATATATTCGCCGCTCTACATCCCCACAGACCTCTCCTGTGTTCTTCGTTCCAAAGAAAGACGGAAAGAAGTGCATGGTACAGGATTACAGATATCTCAATGAACACACAATGAAAAACAATTACCCATTACCTCTGATATCCCATTTGGTCAATAAGCTAAAAGGAGCTAAATTATTTACCAAAATAGATCTCAGATGGGGTTACAACAACATCCGAATCAAAGAAGGCAATGAATGGAAAGCTGCTTTCATTTGCCACAGAGGATCTTTCGAACCATTAGTCATGTATTTTGGTCTCTGCAACTCTCCAGCAACCTTCCAAACAATGATGAATGAATTATTTGCGGATATGGAAGACACTGTGGTTGTTTATACCAATGACATCTTGATCTTTACAAAGACAGATGACATAAAGGAACATGCCAAAATAGTTCTCAAAGTCCTCTCACACCTAGAAGAAAATGACTTATTCATCAAACTGGAGAAATGCCATTTTCACACCAAAGAAGTTGAATTTCTTGGTATGACAATAACTCCGCAAGGCATCAAAATGGATGATGATAAAGTCAAGGCAATTACTGAATGGCCAACTCCGACCACAGTCTGAGGAGTTAGAAGCTTCTTAGGATTAGCCAACTTCTATCACCACTTCATTCAAGATTACGCACAAGTCACACAACCCTTGAATGATCTTACCAAGAAAGACACCCCTTTCTCATGGAAGAAACCACAACAAGAAGCGTTTGACATGCTAAAAAGGAAATTCACCATGGCCCCCATTCTTGCTTTCCCAGACAATGACAAGAAGTTCCGCTTAGAAACCGATGCATCTAACTTTGCAACTGGTGCCATTCTATCTATAGAACAAGATGGCAAATGGCATTTGGTTGCATTTTCATTACACTCCATGTCACCAGAAGAACGTAACTACCTAATCGCAGACAAGGAAATGCTGAGCGTTATCCAAAGTCTAGAACAATGGAGACACTATCTAGAAGGTGCAAAACAGGAATTTGAAATTTGGAATGATCATGCAAACCTTCAATGGTTTATGCAACGGCAAGATCTAAACAGACGACAAGCCAGAGGTCACAGTACCTCTCTCATTTCAATTTCAAATGGATCCATAAAGCCGGATCACAAATGGGAAAAACCGATGCTCTCTCTCGAAGAGAAGATCATGCAAAAGGAATTGAAGATAACAATAAGCAGGTCTTAGTCATCCCTCCAGAACGAATAGCTGCTATATCAGTGCACATAGCCACAGATAGTAACAACATTCTAGAAAAGATAAAGAAAGCAACATGGAAAGTTCACGAATCAGAAGCCATTAAGCTTTGCAAGCAACATGGCATCTGCACAGAAAAGAACAAACTTCTTTACGACAAGAAAAATTGGATCTTTATGCTGAATGATCAGGATCTTCGCATAGAAATTATATGCCTACATCACGACACTCCTGTAGCTGGACATCCAGGAATAGATCGAACTCTAGAACTGCTACAACGTAGCTATACTTGGCCTGGAATGCCCACACTTGTCAAAGATTACGTATCTCGTTGCGATAGATGCGCACGTTTCAAAGGCATCAATACTGCACCTGCTGGAAAGTTACTACCATTGGAAATTCCGGATCTTCCATGGGAACACATCAGTGCAGATTTCATAATAGATTTCCCTGAATCAAATGGATTCAACTCAATCCTAGTGGTTGTTGATCGATTCTCCAAAGAAGTCAAATTCATCCCCTGTACTAAATCTGTCAATGCCCTACAAACAGCTAGACTGTATCTCATACACGTATAGAAGCATCATGGACTTTCTAAAACAATAGTTTCGGACCGAGGTTCACAATTTGCATCACAAGTCATGAAAGACTTATGCAAATGCCTCGGCATTACGCCTAAACTCTCTACTGCACGACACCCACAAACAGATGGACAAACAGAACATATGAATAGAGATCTACAACAATATCTCTGACTATTCACTGTAGAAAAACAACACGAATGGTCAGAATGGTTACCAATTGCACAATTCTCTTATAACTCGAAAAGGCAAACTTCCACACAGAAAACCCCTTTTAGTATCACTCACACATATGAACCAAAAATAGGAATAGAAAATCACATGTCTAAAGCACCCGCTGCTTCTTTACTCACTGATGAAATTGAACAAACCCTAAAAGAAACAAAAGAAAATCTAGAAAAAGCACAAAAACACATGAAAATCCAAGCAGATAGAAATAGATCAGAAGCTCCGCAATACAAAATAGGAGACAAGGTTTGGCTTAGCACAGACAGCTTAAAACTCCCACAACCTTCAAAGAAGCTCTCGGAGAAATAGCCATATGAAATTATTAGCTTCAAAGGAAGCAATGCAATTGAACTCCGACTCCCACGCACCATAAGAGTATACAATGTGTTCAATATAGCCAAAATCAAACCTTATAAGGAACGATTACCCAGACAGAAAGCTGACAAACCAGGGCCAGTGCTAGTCACTGAAGATCGAGACGATGAATATGAAGTTGACTATATAGTGGACTCCAGATTGAGAGGAAAATGACTCGAATTCCTAATTCATTGGAAAGGGTACGACGACACAGATAGAACATGGGAACCCCGATCAAATCTTGCTAACGCACCGGACGCAATAAAAGAATTCTATAAAAAGAATCTATCGGCTCCCCATCTACTCCGTCTGACTCAGATTGATTTCCAAAAGCTGTTCAAACCTTATGAAAACTTCACAGCAACTGCTGCAGAAGATAGCTTATATAATCATCATAAAGTAGTATAAAAGACTTGCTGTTTCAGCCTGAACAGACCAGAATTCACCTCTCCTCCCAGTCATTAGTCGAGCCTCGCTCTTAATAACTCCTCAGACAACTACAATCACCACCCTTCATGTCTGCATTCCCCAACTCCTTTACCCAATTTCACGTAAATGCCATCATTGACAACTACCTCGCCCACAACCCTAACGCTGCCCACATCAACACTCCTACACAAGCTATGCACTTGGCACCTGTCCCTTGGTCATGGATTGACTTCGGTCTCCTGATCACCTATATGGTGTCGATTTTCATGCTCTGTGTAGTTCTCCTCGAGAATAGCACATTATTTGTCATAGGCATCTTTATCCTTGGGAGTATCATCTCCTTGTTCTTCGGGCTTATGGTATGGTCTTATGTGCATGGCGCAATCCAGGATGGCAAGGGTATAATCCTAGAAATAATGCGCAACACCACTAACGGTCGCAATATATTCAAAGGGTTTAGCATCACGATGCCAGACAAGTACTGGATCGAACAAGAAGGATATAGCTATGAAGTCTACTCCCGCAACTTCAGAGCCAGGGAAAAAGAGTAGCATGACGCTCTAATGAAAAGGACCTTGCCAGTTCATCAGAAGAATGAGGCAGAGACAGCAGCTAACGACCTCAACGGTTGGTCTGGATTCCATCCAACATGGAGCAAAGCTGGAGAAGCCACGGAAAGTGAAAACGGTAATGATAATACTACTGTTCACAGTGATACCAATCTCACTACTGCCAACAGCTTCATAGCAGTTTATAATTTCGAGGCATAACGAAGAAAGGTTGTGATTGCCTGGAATGCAATCCATAGAGAGGGGGTAGTGTTACAAATGGTACACTTCTTACCTTTCTTATCCTACACTTTTCCTTATCTATCTACGATTTCACTTGACTTACTCTTGTTCTTGGACTTAGTCGAATATCTTGTACAATAGTCACGTGACTTAATCATGTGACCTGATCACATGACACTTGTCACGTGACATGGACTATCTTTCTGCTTACTCATATATGCTTACTCTTCATTACTCATTTTGATTACCTTTCTTACTAAGACTGCTGCGCCGCAGTCTATCCTTACTTATCATTTCTATTGTTCTTACTCAGCTTACTGCACAAGGCTATGCATGACTGTACACTGCTGCATATTGCTGTACACTCTACTTATGCTATTGGCTAGTAGTTAAGGTTCATATCAAATAGGTACAAACACACCAATAGTATATAAACCAGGAGTCTGAAGGGCGTCCCCCTCAGTCTTGTTCTCCTGGAGTTCTCCTCATCAGCTCTCCTCTAGCCTGACTACCTCTATTGTTCTGATCAAAGCACTACAGCGCTCTAGGTGAGTTGTTGAGTGTTTCATCGAGCAATTAGAGATAAGGTAGCTGAAGAGGTTGGAGTCAGTGCAATAGTTTGAGTTATCTTCATCATCATCATCTGCAGTGGCCTGGTTGGCTCGTTTGCTGTGGTGGTGTGTTTTCATCCTGTTCCTCGGTTTCGACTCTTTCATTTCTCATTTATCACCCTTATCTGTCTCTTTGTCCTCCTTTTTCCCCTTTTTGTCACCGCGTTTTTTGTACATAGCGCCGCACTTGGAATAGCAGTCTTCAGTATGGTGACCACTGACTTTGCAGTTCATGCAGTAGGGTTGCCCTGGTATGGGTGTTCAACTCTTGCCGCTGCATGTTTTGGAGTTGTCTCTGTGTGCTGAGTATGTGGAGGCGCCCCCAGATTGGGTTGTGCATACTCCAGATTCCTCTCGGATGCGTCATTCTACTTTGCTCGAGGTGTAGCGTTCAGGTAGGCCAGCAAAGACATAGTTCCAGGTGACGGGAATGGAGATGCGGAGGAAACAAGCAAAGAGCTGGTCATCAATGTCGCGTTGCATGAGAATTAGGTCACATCAGTAGCCCTTCATTTTTATCATGTGGGCATTGAGGTCTTCACCATCTGTGTATCGTGTGGTGACCAGCGATGTGATGGTCATCATCCAGTCAGTTACAGTTGTGCCTGCATACAGCTGGCGTGCCTCTGTCCACATTGCGGATGCAGTAGTTAAGTGTCCTACTTGGTTTTGTACCTCTTTGGACATGCTCACTGTGAGCACAGAGCATATGAAGGAGTTGGCTTTGTTCCAGCATGTGCGGTGGTGGCAGGTGGTGGTATTTGGGCATGCAGGTGGTAGAAAGTTACTGTCGAGATATATATGGAGGGAGACAGTCTGTAGTGCACGCATGACTGTGGTTGACCATGTAGCATAGTTCGTCGCTACAAGTCTGGGTCTGGTGTGGAATAGATGGCTGAATTTCGATGGATCGATGGATTTTTTTCAGCGTGAAGTGGGTGTCGTCTTCGTCTGAGGTTGCTTCATCTATGTTTATGTGTATGCCGTGTGGTGATATGGAGCGCGAGGTGGAAGTGTTGCGCGATATGGGGATTGCTATACGGTCGGGTTGTATTGTACCCAATGTGTTATCAGTTTGTATGGTGGTCTCCCATGTAGCGGGGTTCAGCGTCGTGCTACCTTGGGGAGTCGTCGGGCGACCTCGTTCAACGGACATGGTTTTTTTTTTGTCACGGTCAGTGGTTCAGTGGTTCAGTGGCTCAATTGCGAGTTTCGCTGGTGGTGGTCCGATGTCACAGAGGGTGGGTCAAGCAGGTTGGCTGATCACAACGAGTGAAGGATGGTGATGGTCTGTTGTTCCTGCGCTAAGCAGGGCTCATAACCTGTGAGTGAAGACGAGCTGAATAGAAAGGACAGTAAGTCCTGGAGTAGATCAGTAAGGAATGTGTGTATGCGGAGTGTAAGTATAGCTTACCTCCAGTCTCGTTGTACTCGACTGGAGGGGAAAGCATACGCTAGCGAACTGTAAGCAGCGGTAGTGTCCGGAAAAGGAAATGTAATGATTGTGACGGTAACGGTAAACTATCTACGATGGTAAGGTCTGTTCTCCAACAGAGCATACCTCAATTTCCTAAAGAACTGTACCTGGCTCTTTCTATCCGAACGTAGCGTTCCACAATGGAATGCTCGACGAGTCCGGTGAATGGTTCGGCTCCGTTCCCTCTCTTCGCTCCCAGGTGTAAGTAGCTACTTCTGAGACGAGTGCATATTACCCGGCTCTGAGGTCTTTTCTAGCTCCAAAGACAGCTCACTCGACACTCCCGAAAACCAGACCATCTCTCTGCAGGGTCTCGTTGCTCTGAAGCACATATTCTCTGAAAAACCGCTACCTGCCTACATCAACAAGTATTATGCGAGTACGGCATGGGGTTATAGCACGGCTTTCTATGACTCGCATTTGTTCTATCGGACTGAAACCACCAATGGAACAGGTGTGTATAATCCTTGTTCCAGCGTAAAATTGTTTGACTTACGCGAGTCTTTCTAATAGTACATGATGCTGCATATCTTGGACGTGCACTGGCTAGCGGAGGCTCGTCCGGCTCGTTCTCGTCTACATGGGCAACCTACGATTTCGCGGACAACAATACGATGTACAACTTGACCATCGATCCTCAGACCGTCACATTCAACGCAACGCTTCCGGGATGCTCATCTACAGACAATATCCCCTACATCTTCAATGTCAATGCGTCTACCCTTCTCGGAGAGTTTAACGACATTGCAGGTGGCCGGACGTCCTACTTCACTGTAAATGGTTCAACCAGCGCTCCCTTCGAGGGCAAGGTAACCACCGGTGCTGTGCAGGGTTACTTCGAGGAATACCAGGCACCCTCACAGGGCGTTTGATGTTTGTCTGTTTGCCAACTGATAAGAAATGACTTGGTTTCCCATATCCCTTAGGTTACTCGTTACATACTTAATGCGACCTTTCCTAGAATTGCTCAGTGTTCGCAGTACCAAGTGCTAAGGTTATAGAACGGTTGACTGTATGAGATTGTGAGTGGGGGCGTCTCTTTCAGTTTCCCGTACTAAGTAAGACTTTCCTTGAAATAACTTTGGTTCAAATCTCATGTGACGTTTGTAGATCCATACCGCTGTAACGTTGAACCCGTCCAATTAGATCAACCATTTTGATTCGTCAAAGTACTGCGGACGATGCGCAGAGTCGGACCTGCCAGCACAGTCATACTTGAAATTGACAGCTCTGGTCCATTGGTACTTGAGTATAGACCGACTCAACAGGCTCGTTGTTCATGTTGCTACTCTCGATACTTTCTCTCTCGTGCCCTGTTCAACAGGCTCACACATATATGCAGGCATTAATGGGATTGGTTGTGGAGACGACATTGTTCTCGCAGAGAATGTTATCCACATTCACTCACTCACTGTAGACTCCAAAGCAAAGCTATCACCAAACACGCCTCCGACACCCAATGACTCACCGAAGCTTGCCAGCGTTTACCCCATATAATAACCTCCCCCTGTGGGTATCCTCACCCTCATACTCTCGCGTCGTCCCACCCTCCCGCGCGTGCCAATAATCTCTTAGACGGATCGGTCACCGGTCACTAGTCCAGTATGCATCTGCAGGTTCCCGCGCTCCTCTTTCTGGGTGTCAATCTCCTGCTGGGTGGTCTTGTCGCCTCCCGGACCTCGGTTGGTCTTGTTACATCCCCAATCGGTCCGACCCTTCTCGGGCCGAGCGGCAGGTGTTCCCCTCGTATCTCTCCCTTCCCACGACAAGGAGGCACAAATCGATAAATTCGCTCAATCTTGACATGCCCTCGTGCTCGAAGTGACTAAGTTCCTTCATAGGGATGAAATTTTGAGAGAGGATATATCGGTGGCTCCTAACAAATTCCGGCTCCAATGAGGGACTCTGTGCTTTGGGAGTTGGTTGGAAAGGAGGTGAGGAAGTGGGAAGTAAATGTGACGATTCTGATGTGATTGTTCATGATTCTGGAATCTGCTCTCCATTACTGCTTTGCACTGTAGGCACAGATTGCAATATACTATCTTTCCTTGGTCCCCGATATAACCGACCGAAAGGTTTAGAATGGCCTTGAAGTGAAAGACAAATTCGACTCGATCGTTTATACAGGGGCATTTTTTTCAACAACAGATTCTCTTCCACAGAACACTACAAATTCTTTACCATCGGAGCAGCCTGAAATCCAAGGCTCTTTTCCTCCTCCACGACAACTGTCACGATTTCGTCATCCTTGATGCAGTCCAGAAAGACGAAAACATGTTCCCTCCTCACGGCACATTGAACAAATTGTTCTTGCAGACACACTTTTGACAGTGTTCCTCCGAGTCCTCTTGATGAATTCCATACACTGCCTTGACTGCCCTTCCTGCCTTCCAGCTTCTAGCTTCAATTTTCACCACTCTCTTGCTGGAGGGGCCGAAGCTATCTTCGGTTGGGTTGGTTATGGAATACATTCAAGAAAAGCTGCCAGTGGAATCCAGCCGAGCCCCCAAGTTCAAAATCAACCTTGAACCAACAATATTGCTTGACTCAACCGTATCCCGTGAACGAGCCGATGCTTTCGGACGGCTTAGTAGACGCTGACGCGAACGTGTTTCACGACTTGTTGGATGGGACGACTGAAAACCCTCCAGCGAATCTTGAAACAAGGTTAACAATAACATAGATCTGACTGCGTACTGCCATGGCAAACGCTATGGAACAGCCTTGCTAGACCCACGTACACGCCTAAATGAAGCTTACAGGGAGCGAACGATTGCCGGAAATCACCACTGATATATATATTGGCTGTGATGTGAACATACGCGTGATATGTTTGGAATGATTTGTCCACTGTCTGGGGTACGGCATAGAGGAGATTATCTCCATAACATAGGGAACGTGAAATTGATTATTTGTCGCCAGAGGGTCCAAAGTATGTCCAGATGACATATTAGAGCACCTCATACCCCAGCGTATTGCAGACAGGCATGATAGGATACTGCACAACCGTGATATAGTAATGTCCGACTAACATGCCTAGGGTACCTTAAACACGTTGTTTGAACATCCTTTCCCTGTCCAGGCTATTAGCTCTGTCAGACAGCGTGCTCAATGTCTCCCATTTGGCCATCTAATCCATGCTCAACCATCAATTTTCATGTACAAAGGGTACCCCGTGTTTGTTACAGCTACCACACTCTGGACATGCGCAAATCATGGGATTTGTCGTGCCGACACTAATTGTTAAACTAGTGTCCTCAAAGAGGAGACAACTAGTCTGAGGGCAGAGGAAATTCTACTACATACCTGACTGCTAGGAGAAGGGTTGAGCTTAGGAGCTGTGATAGTAGCGAGTAGCGCTGATGGAAGTAGGAAGACAAGAGTCTGATTTAAACTCAGTTCAACTGAGTTGTACTTATAGCCTGATGGCTGTGTCGAACTAATTACTAGAACTGTTATTAGTACTAACTACGTTTATCGTTCAACACCAATGTCCTTGTACAGGTTGGTTCTTGGAAACCAGGCTCTTGTGTTGAAAGTATTGTTTTGCAAAGACTGGACAATATCTTGGTGGGTTCAAGCTCCTTACCAACAGGATAATGGTGTGATGCAGTGTAGATTAACAATGTATATAGCATAATACAGCATCCTTCTTCCTAGTGTCCCGCTCCTCTATTGAAGATCGCTTGGGGGCGACCATCTCACTTTGGCCTGAGCTGGCATACAGGACCTTAGTCTCTCCACATTCACCCGGCGAGTAGTCAACTACATGGCCAGGCTTCAAGGTAAATGTTACCCTGGGAGTCAAACATTGACGAAGGGATTTGGAGCATGTCCGATGGGGTCTTCATGAGGTACAGCTAATGTAGTGCACCCTCGGCTGCCTAAGCATGGAATGAGTGAGATCTCAATGAAGTGGTTATACATCACATACCCTATACTCTACCATCTTCAGCGAACTACCAAAGCCTTTGCCAAGCTTGTCTGCCTCTGAATAGATCCCCACTATGAATATCTCCAATAAGTTAGAGAAACAACCTGTTTTCTCGAGGAGTCTAAGTACGGGTGATGATAACATACCGCAGCTGACGAGTGTTTGAGTTTGCCTAGCTTTGGTCATTCTCCCAAATTTTGCGACAGTTTCCAAAAGAGCTCGTTTTGGATCTCGGAATTTTAGCATGGTGTGCAAGTCAACTTGACGGCTTAGGAATAAAGAGTGCAAGGATTTACGAACTGATGAGAGTGACTGTTCCTGGTACACCAGTGCTGTCAATGCACGTAGTATCCAAGTCAATGCCAGAGTGTCAGTGTATAAGAGCAGTGGAGAGGTGAGTGTCAATGGCTAGGATTGTAAAATTAAGGCTACGTGATTGGGATATGAGAATTGATAATCGAACCTGTCTATGCTACTGCAAAAGCAGTGTGGCATCCATCTCTTGAGCAACACTCACGCAAGTCAATGGGCTGACAAAAGAGCTAACTGCAGCCTGTGGAATATGTGGGTATGAAGCATGTAGGTGTTCTGATGCAAAAAGACCCAACAGAGAGTTACAGAGACTTGCCAGATCTGCATTAGTAGAAGGAGGGGGACTTGACGGGTAGTTTCTGGTATAAAGATTCACAAATGACTTGTGTATATGAGCACGTCGAATGGTGTCAGGAGAGCCAGGGATTGGATCAAGACTGACAGGATGTGAAAAGGTGGTTAAGGCAGAGGGAGAGGGAGGTTGAAGAGCCGCCCAGGACTCTAGGTTGAATAGGACTTGACTTTGCCTCCAGGCTGTCTGACAATTGTCTCTCGTGGAGAGACTTCTTTCAGATGAGCGGTTGCCATGGCAAGTTTTGATGCAGTCGAGTAGAGTCTTTTGAAATTTGACACATTGGTGAGGAGGCAGTCTGCAGCCTGACAGTCGGAGTGAGAGAGTATATAGTAAAGTCACATTGACAACACTTTGATGTTAACATGAACAGACAGTTGCAAGTGTGTTTACATGAGGCAAGAGATAAATAGAATTAGCATGTAGCAGAGATCGATAGTGTCTTCTCAATAGTAGTAGTGAATTCTTTCCAAACTGATTGCCAATAGTTGTGTGTATATTGGATAGATCAACCAGACCGCAGAATCCTTCAACACCCATTGTGAAATAAACTCCCCTTCCATTGGAATCTGCAAGTCCCAGAGTGGCCAGTCACCATGAGGGAACACATGGGAAATGCAGCAATGAATGCCATCCAAAACAGCCCACACATCAAAAAGTAACATTCTGGGTAAGTGTTATTGAGGTGCGGGTCTGCTAACAGGCCCTGCTCAATCTCCTTCATGAGCTGCTGCCATGTGCATATGTCCATAGGCTAGAAACCCTGTCGGAGCAGGAGAAAAGGAAACATTGCCTATTAAAGATGAGCACATGTAGGAATCCATGAGGAGACAGAATACATGGGGGTCAAGGTTCATTGTGGATGAGACCAGCTTTGGGGGTGGCACATACAATGGGCAATAATACTGCCCACTTGTCCTCGACCCAAACAGAGATTTGCACTGGCTGAAACAGTGTCAGTAACACGAATTTTGACTAGTCACAGGTCAACATACAATAAGTTTAGGGAGCTCTTGAATCAAGATATCCCCATGAAAATGAATGGAAAATTGGAAGTCATTGAGGGAAAATCTATGTGGGTGGGAAATTGTCTTGACATTGATGATAGTCGATATTGTTGGAGTGAGAGCAGTGAAAGTTGGAAGTAGAACCTGTTAAGGAGTACAAGGAAGATATTAGGAAACTTCGGGTCATATGATATATTCAAGTTACCAATTGCAGTTGAGTTCATTGGCAAGCTCAACTCTGAGCAAGGTGTCATATGGCCAGGTTCTCGAAATCTCCCTTTCTTGATCCCAATGGTATGGAAATATTGATTCACCTCTACCTGGTCTAATTAATTTTGTAGTATTCATGGATGTGAAGAATGACCTATGTCATGTTATCTGCACAGTCTGCACACCTGCTCATAATGGTCACAAACCCATATGGTGCTCCCATGCTATAGAGCATGCAAGTTCAAAAAAGCATGTGCAAAATCTTTGCAGAAGCAAGAAATAAGACCTTCATTGATTAGGGTCAGCCCCCCCATTTGTATTTCACCTGTGCCATCCAGGATGCATGACGAGTCACTGACGTGGCATTATATGACCCCACCAACAATATCCAACATTGATGATGGAAATTTCCCAGATGCTGTGATACCATTGAGCCAACTTTGGGAAGAGTTTCAGGCAGAATGTTCCATTTTCTTGGATGACTACTTTGAGGAGATGCAGCAGAGAATCGAGAGAGGCAAATCACTTTTTTCTAGTGTCCTACCACCTCTCAAAGATGAACTTGGTATTGAGGAAGACAATGAAGGAGATTCTGCTCCAAATATTGGGGCAATATTATCTGACTATGGCATTGATCTAGATGGTATGCATTATATTAATTTCTAATGTATGTTCATTGAACGATGGGTAGCTATTGCTAGCAGGGCCTGTCATCAAACTAGGTCAAAATCAGCTGTGAATGTTTCCCCTGAGGAACCGCTATACTCCTGAAAGACAATGCCTGTACATATAGATATCATTTCACTGTTACTTCATATTGACAGCATCCAGGAATTTTTGACTCATCTTCTATTTAGTTCATCTCACCTGAGGTTCTTGGAGGCACAAAAGGCTGCAATCCTACACTAGGCAAAGGAACTTGGTGCACCTGAGATACCTTCCATGTATGCTGTGAAGAAAACACAGGAACGATGTTGAAATGACAGGCAGAGGGGACAAAGCCCCTACTACCACAGTACTAGGCTATGTAGAGGAAGGTGTGTACTTACAGTAGCGTTGAGGCTTGTTAGTCACATGATGTGGTAGCAGTAAAAGAGCTGTATTTACTCAGATGAACTGAGTATGAAATATATAGTGTACACAGATATGATAAACTACAGTCTCACGTTACAAGTTGTATATTTGTGCGTTCAACACTCCCCCATGCTTAATATTGCTAGTATATGCAAGCATAAGAAGAATGTACATTTATATAGCATGCTGTTTAATCGGCACTGTAGACATGTAGACCTAGAAGCTCTCTAAATTTCTCAAATTTGATAAACCCTAGACTCTTAGTGAAGATATCTGCTGGGTTATCTTGTTCTTCTATATAGAAAAGCTCGATCTCTTTGTCTTCAATCACATCACAAATAGAATGATATCTAATGCAAATATGACAGTTCTTTTTCTGATTTACAGGGTTTTGTGCAGTAAATATTGTACCCTGATTATCACTGCAAAGAGAAATGGGTTTTAATTTGTATCCAAGTTCCATCATCATTTGCTTTACATCAATGATTTGGTCTGTACAGTTAGACAGTGAGATATATTCTGCTTCAGTAGAAGACTTTGCTGTAACCTTTTGAAGGTGCAAGTTCCGCATGAAAGCAGCATTCACTAGTTTCAGGAAATATCCTATCTGCGAGTGTGACGTCTCTGGATCAGCTCCCCAATCAGACCTCTATCTTTGCTACCATCATATACTAAAGCATATTTATAAGTACCTTTAAGGTATCTCATGATATAGTAGGCTTTATCTAGGTGCTCTTTGGATGGATTCGCAGATTGTCTTGCAAGTTGAGTAACTGCATATGTAATGTCTGGTCAAGTTTCTAGCATAATATATAGCAGGGATCCAATGACAATCTGAAAATGCGTCCATAATTCAGTGTTTCTGGTTGGATAGTATCCCTGTGGTAAAGGGGTACACGCAGGCTTTGCATTTGTCATGCCATATCACTCAATTACCTTGTCAAGGTAATTGCATTGATCTAAAGAGATCAAGTGCTTAGATCTATCACAATGAATTTTCATATGAAGGAATTCATTCATTTCACCAAGATCACAACAATCCCATTTTTTCATAAACTTAGCTTTGAGTTGATCAATCTCAAGCTTTTTGGGACCACAGAAAAATGTGTCGTCTACATATACAATGGCATAAACTTTGCCATGTTTGAAGACATATACACCAGCATTTAAATGGATTTTTTCGAAGCCTAAGTCCTTCATCAACACCTTGAGCTCATGCCATCAAGTAATACTAGCCTATTTAAGGCCATACAAGGCACGTTGGAGTCGGAGGACTTTGCCAGCCATTTCAGGTCCAGCAAACCCTTCTGGGATTTCCATATAGATTTCCTCTGTTAGATGACCATATAAATATGCAGATCGCACATCAAGGCCTGAGATATATCAATCTTTGAGAGCGGCGAGTGCAAGCATCTGTCGCACAGTCTCAAATCAAATGACTGGAGAGAAGATTTCATCATAATCTATTCCTTCTCTTTGTTCAAAACCTCTGGCGACCAATCTGGCATGTTTACGACCATCGGTTTTTACATCGAATATTCATCTACACCAAAGTACTTTATGGTTTTTGAGTCTGTCGACTACTTGGTAAACTTTGCGTTCTTTGAGCATTTTGAGCTCTTGCATATAGGTTTCACGCCAAAGTTTCTGTTCCTCTGAAGAAAGTTACAGAAGGTCTTTATAAGATCATTCACGATAGTTAGGTACTACTTCATCGCTGTTAAATATGCGAGCACATAAGTAATGAGTTAATCCTACTCCCCCTTCCCTGGTTAACTGTTCAATTTCTGACTCGGAGTCCTCAGGTTCAGGAGCAGGAGAGGGTGGTAAACCACCAGGAATATTTGGCTCATTCCTAGATGAAGAGGGCTGTTGGCCAGTTAATTCTTTCTATTTGAAAAGGTGTTTGATGTCCTTAATGGTCTTTGTGGGGTGTTGTCTCTTACCATAAATGTTAACAGGATGGTTTGAAACACAATGTTCACATTATGGACGCTCAATGCATCCTGTCCTTTTACTCTTTGAAGGTAATGTAGGTGGAGCATTTTATACAGGGATATGCCTGAGTAGTGTAACTGGCTCAGGTATTGGTTCATTTGCTAGTTCAGGCTCTGGGCTAGAATCATGAGAAGAGAGTAGTGATGGCACTGGTGTTTTAGGCCTTTCTGGTGCAGGTGTAGCAGGATGATCTTTATTTTTATCTGAAGTGAGAGGAATTGGGAATTTCTCATCATCGCTAATAGGATGATTGTCTTGATCACCGTTATGATTACACCTCTTGGGCAATGACACCGTAGGATGTAGTTTAGAGTTTGGGTACTTAGGAAATAGACTCTCATCGAAGATGGCATGGGCGGAAGTAAAAATTGAGTTATTTGGTTGCAGGAATAGCATACTAGCATCATTGGTGGGTGATACACCAAGATATACCATAAGCTGCAACTTAGGTTGTAATTTACTGCCGCGAATTTCTTCAGGAATGTGCACATAGGCATCACATCCGAATACTCGCATGTGTTGTAGAGAAGATTTTTGGCCAGTAATGACCTCATGCAGCATTCTCCAGTTTAACCTCCTATTAGAGAGTCTGTTATGGAGGTACTTAGCATGTTGTACTGCAAATTCCCAAAAGGATGGGAGTAAGCAAGCGTGAAGATGCATTACGTGGGCTTTGTCCATCAATGTCTGTATATGCCTTTCGGCTCTGCCATTTTGCTGGTGTACATAAGGAGTAGACTAATAGATCTCAATGCCTTCATTTCAAAGCATCTCGTCGAATGCATGAGATTTGTATTCTCCCCCGGCATTGGACATCCAGCCTTTGATTTGGCTGTTCCATTAAGTATAGACATACTTTATGAATTGTCTTGTTGCAGGCAGTGCATCATTTTTATTTCACAACAGTTTTATCCAAGATATAGAAGAGTAATCATTATAAAAGACGATGATATATTTTTTCTTATAATATGATTCCACTTCATAAGACTTAAGATCTGAATGTATCAGGTCAAACACTTTAGAAGTATGTCGTTCCATAGATGAAAAAGGCCAATTAGGTTGTTTGCCTAGTTGGCAGCCAGGACAAACTTGATCATCTGCAGGTGTACTTACCATGGGGAAATCTTTCAGATATTTCTGAGCGTGTTTTATTACTTCTTTAGACACGTGCCCTAGGCAACGATATATCAGATTGTAGTCTGTCGCATATAGCAAGGCACTCTGATTACACTGAGGATGTATAATATCTGCACACATCATATATATAGTTGATCCTGGATGCATATGGAATTGAAGGACCAGAGATCTCTTCTGACAATGACAGATGTTAAAGTATATTCCATGTGGCTTAATGTACATGTTTTTGTCCTTTAAGATGGTACCTAACAATACTAATTTCATGCCTGAGTTAGGCATGTAGATCATTGGTGTCAGTCATACAATCGAGCTTTCTTCTTTGAGATTTTTGTACTCAATAACAACTGTACCTTCTCCGAGAGCGTACGTTGGACCAGCTGTAGTTCGCACAGGGCGAGGCTTGTTATATACTTTGTACTCAGAGAAATCGGACATGTTGAATGTAAAATGTGATGAAGCACCAGAATCAAGGATCCAAATATCATCTGGATACTCAGTCTTTGAGTGTAAACATGTCTCACACTTTTTGGACTCTATCTCAGACATAGAAAGTTTTTATTCCAGTCACTATCTAACACACATGAAAGTATATACTCTACATACTTCTGTGAATAAGGAAGTTGTGAGTTTGTGGTTAGATGCGAGGAACTTAGAATATACTCATTGTCCATGTTGACATTGTCCTGGTAAAAATTGAAGAAACAATTCTCAAGCTTGTTGAGCTCTTTGTCATCGCTTATTGTTGGATCATAGAAATGAGCAATGTACTTGTCTATGTCATGATCTCCCAGAGAGACAGAGTCTTTGTCTGGGATAGGCGGATTGTAAGGAATGTTAACACCAAAGGTATTGGTGCAACAGTGTCATGGTAGATTGACCACGAGGGTGGAGACGGCGATGGATGATGTTGAAGATGATAGGGTAGGTAAAGGAGACAGTGGCACAATAGTAACTTTCTCCTCTTCTAGCAGTTCGACAATTTTGGTGGCGGGCGTAGAGCAATCAATGCACTCTATCAAATGATGGTGCTTGGTGAGACAATCGTATACCTCAGGCATAGGATTGAATTGCTCGATCCGGTTCGCCACTTTGTTGAGGCAGCGGAGGGTTTGAGGAGTGTGCATACACCCAATCTGGCGAGCTAAGTTGATGGCCTTCTGGGTATGCTTGAAGGCAGGAGAGCCGAAGTGTTGGATGCTGGGGGTGTGAGCAAGTTGTCAAGGATCTTTGATGGGCATGGAGAAAGTGGTGGAGGCTGGAGCAATCGTGACAGGTGGCTGCCACGAGGTGAAGGCAAAGGACTCTTCCTGCCCGAGATGCGCATGAGTCTCTTTGTATTGCTTATTTTGCTTGTTCTGCTTGGCTTTGCTCTCAGCAGAGCAATTATCTCTTTTCTTATCCTTTGTCCCATTGTTGTCCTGAGATATGGGCTGTTGCTGTTGTTGCTGTTGCTGTGAGAAAGAGGGGTCCCTTCTCTTGTTCTTCACCACAGAGATACAATTGTTGGATATGGTAGACTGATTTCCTCCCAACGTGCTGGCCTTGCAGGTGGTGATATGGTGTTGCCATGATAGCATGACATTCTCCTCGATCTCGGCGACACTGATGGTAAGTTTGCCAGGTTCCTTGTACGGTATGATTCTGACAGTTTGGGTATCATCCATTGCTATTTCAGTGACCTGGCAAGTCTTCTTGACAAGCTTTGTACATTCACCCAACTTGGTGTTGATGAACTGGGTGAAAGAAGTCATGTAAGGTATTTTATATACCTTGGAAAGGAGTATCAGGATCTGGGTATGCTCATCGATCAGGAATTGATAATCGGCGAGATGAGCAAACTTGTTGTAGATGGCGGAGAATGTTGGGCCAGGGTGGTTGTTGGAGGGGAAGGATAGATCATGCAGTTCATTGTAGACATTGTGAACAATTGCGAGAGATGCCTTCGCATATTCACCTTTGATGCTGTCCCAGAGTAGCTTGGCATTGTCGACATCTCTCCAGCAATGCTGGAGTGCGTCGGTTATCTTCATCTTCATTATACCAATTGCCTTCTTGGTATTTTTCTCCCAATTGTCGTCGGTGGGATCGTCTGACTTTTTTGTCACATAAAAACATTAGTTTGCCTGGAGATAGGTTTTAATCTTTGCTGACCAACATTGGTAGTTCATTCTATCAAGAGTAGGGATAGAGCCGAAAGCAAAAGTGACGTCCTTGGAGGTAGACATTGTTGATATATAGATGATTGGAGGGTTAGTTGGTTTGATTCTGTAGGCAGATGCAGTAGCTTCAAATTATCAAAAAATAATGAAGAATGCTAAGTTTTTGTGGTCAGAGCCTATCGAACCATACCAACATGGTGACCCCATAAGGGTCTGTTTAAATTGCTGTAAGAATTGCTCAAGACAAATCTGAATGTGAGAAATTTAGTACCATGGATTCAGAGCGAGATATTCGCATCGTCCTTCAGGTAATTTGCTTGGATTTGGAGCACGGTGTTAGCCAATCGTATCATCATCTAGTGGTATGTAACATTTACTGCCAGGATTTTTACACCGCTGGCAGGGCTCATAACCTGTTGAAATGACAGGTAGAGGGAACGAAGCCCCTACTACCACAGCACTAGGCTATGCAGAGGAAGGTGTGTACTTATAGTAGCGTTGAGGCTTGTTAGTCACATGATGTGATAGCAGTAAAAGAGCTGTATTTACTCAGATGAACTGAGTATGAAATATGTAATGTACACAGATATGGTAAACTACAGTCTCACATTACAAGTTGTATATTTGTACGTTCAACAAATGATTCATGGAGCTCCTTGAGAGCCCCACGGAGAAAGTAATGACACTGTCAAGGAGTGTATTTTATCTAAATAATATCTTCAAGGCAATTGCTATAGTAAGTAAAAATTGTCTATTCGAGCAGCCCTAAAATTTAATGTCATATAGGATTTTGCAAATCCCCTTACCCAGTTTACAATACAAGAATATCCTGAGGATGGACAGGGTCGCATGTCCCAGGTTCACTATAGGAGTAAGATGCTTCAAGACCTTCCTGATAGTCTCGTGCCTCCATGTGTCCATGTTGACCATTCCATCTATTTTGTCAATGAACTACTCCAACAATTCACAGGTCAATAGTTCATATCTAAGAAGTTCTTTCAAGCATGAATATCTGCACAAGAAGCTATGGAGTTGGAACTCCTTGCACTCAGACACAAAGTTACAAAGACAATGGTCAGTTTCTGCCTCTGATCATTTTCCTTATGTGTTTCATTTTTTTTTCACAGGAGGGATTTGCAGTTGACCCAGAGATAGTCATCGTTTCAACTTCAATATTTTTCAACATGTTCATAGACCTTTAGCATTGAGATGGACCATCCAGCATCAAATTCACAGGTTGGTTATTTTATCCTTAACACATAAGAGGATCTAAGCTTTTGAATACCCTTAGCTTCCTCCACTGCTTTTTCTCATCTAATGCCAAATCCTATGTGGGAAAAGTCTGGCAGGCAGATGGTCTATACTGTTCCTCTCATTATATTCATAGATGATATCTCAGGCAACATTTCAAAGCAATGGAACAGGCATCATGTGGTTTACATGTCAAATGCCTTGCTTTCATGAGAGATGCTCGAACAAGAATTCATCATTCAGTTCATCTTGGATTCACCACATATATCTCCAATGGAGCTCATGCAAGGCGTCAAAGACTCTATTGAGTAAGTTCAATCTGATTTGTATGTTTAGTAATTAATAATGCCTGTTTACAAGAAAAGCAACTGATAGTGGTATCATAGTGTTTGATATCAAGCATCAGGAGGAAGTCATGCTCATTCCATACAATCTAATCATCGCAAGCGACAATCCAATGCAGGCTGAGGAGCATAGCCATGGTGGACTCCGGTGTAACTACTTTTGCCGCACGTGCATGATTGGTGGTACTACTGCAGAGAAGAAAACAGACAAAGAAAACAGTGAGATTTTTCAGGTATGTGGTTGTATTCCATGTCAAGCCTGACTGATGTCCTTTACTTAGTCAGGCAAGTTGCATACACCTGAAGAAACTCGTGCTGAAATCAAATGACAGATTGAGCTGTCCAAGTTCTCTGGTAGAACAGACAAAGTCAACAAGGCAGTTAGTCAATCTGGTGTTTGTGATACCATCTCTGCTATGATAATCAATTACCTTCTCAAACTTGGGAAGACTCTATGAAAGAGAACAGCAGGAAAGCCTACCATGTCAGAGGTGCAAGTAAAGGCCCATCTAGAACACAAATTCGAGATGCTACTTGGAGGCTGGTCCATTGATGATTGTATCAATCCACTTCTTGGGATGTGAGAACTTGACATCCACAAGGATACCCCAACTGAAATCCTCCACACTATTTTCCTTGGCATTGTCAAGTATTTCTGGGGACAAACCATGTATATTCTTGACCAATATTACCTACTCAAAAACTTTCAAACTTGGCTAGAATCCATGGAGAAGGACGGCCTTAACTCTCCAATGCTTGCCACTGATTACATTTTTCAAGAGCCTTGTGCAAGTCATGCCATATTTAATTTATGGCCTTGTTCTGCAGTCGGTTCTTGATGGTTGGGTGGTAATTGGATGGCTTGTAGTACTCCTTTGGCATACATCAATCAAAGATACAGAGTTGTATCTTGTTCGTACCTCTATTTTCTCACTGACCATTGGCCACTGATGTGGATTATTAGGCTGATTTATCACGTGTAATCGAAGACTTCCTCAGCATCAGTGCACAATGTGCACCAAGCATCTTGTTGATGAAGCCAAAGTTTCATCTCCTGCTCCACCTCCCCATGTTCATCCAGCAATTTGGCCCTGCTATCCTTTACTCAACCGAGTGTTACAAATCATTCAACCATGTTTTCCATCTTGCCTCAATCTATAGTAATCAGCAAGCACCAAGTTGTGATGCATGCCAGTTGTTTGTGGAGCAGGAAAACATAAAACATGTTGTTAGTGGAGGGCATTGGTGTGATTGAACAACTGGCAAGTAGGTCAAGGCAGGACCAACTGTTCTCCAATATCTTGATGAGCATCCACACCAATGTCATTTCCTTGGTTTTCCAGAGACTAAATGCTTTCAAGCTGGCAAGTTTTCATTGAATTGAATTATATGTATCTAATCTAATACCCTTTTACAGGTGTCACAAACTTCTCCACACCTACAAAGGAAGATGAGTTGCCAGAGATTGAGCAGTCCCTTCATTGGTGAGAGACTTAGGCTGCACAATGCTCCCAGGGTATGGAGGAGCCAGCCACTCGCTTCCAACCAGCAGTATCCATCACTGCAAAGCACAGAGATAAATCCAAGGTACAATTGTATGTCGTCATCAAGTACAAGGATAGATATCAAATTAGAAAGATCATAGAGATTTTGGTTCCATTTGAGCAGCATGTTGTCTCTCATGTTGTCGTTAGCCTCCTTGAATTCCTTCCGGAGCTACACCCTCAACTGTTACAAACGGTACATTTCTTACCTTTCTTATCCTACACTTTTACTTACTTCACTACGCTTTCACTTGACTCAGCTTTACTTTTGGACTTAGTTGAATATCTTGTACAATAGTCACGTGACTTGATCACGTGACTTGATCACATGATCTGATCACATGACACTTGTCACGTGACACGGACCATCTTTCCGCTTACTCATATATGCTTACTCTTGATTACTCACTCTTGAATCCTTTTCTTACTAAGATTGCTGTGCCGCAGTCAATCCTTACTCATCATTTCTATTGTTCTTACTCAGCTTACTGCGCAAGGCTATGCTTGCTGCGCATTGCTGTACGCTCTACTTACGCCATTGGCTAGTAGTTAAGGTTCATACCAAATAGGTACAAACACACCAATAGTATATAAACCAGGAGTCTGAAGGGCGTCCCCCTCAGTCTTGTTCTCCTGGAGTTCTCCTCATCAGCTCTCCACTTGCCTGACTACCTTATTGTTCTGACTCAAGCACTTCAGCACTCTAGGTGAGTTGTTGAGTGTTTCATTAGAACAAGACTGTTTACTAACCTTCCCCTTGCAGATTAGCTACCTGCAAGCCGAACCACTTGATCTTGAAACTTGAACCAACCACTTGAACTAGCAAAGAGTAAGAACCTCCCTTTAGATAAGGTTGAGGACGACAACTGACAAGGCTCACCCCTAGTGTTCCGCAACACTTATCCACCAGTCCGCACCAACACCACTTACCCCGGTTACGACATCTTTGAAGCCTACGACCCCGCCACCGGTCATCTTAGAGAAGGGATCCAGGACCCCAACGATCAAGAATTTATCCCACAGCCCGACACCCCTCTTTCCCGCTCTCCTAGCCCTGCTCGTGGGAGCGTCGGCCCTTATTCCCGCTTTGACCCCGCTGACCTCCTCGGTCGTCTCCAACACCTTGTAAGGATCCCATTAACCACTAGAGACCCTAGGCTTAACCAACCCTGCCAGAACCCTCTCGACCCCGAAGTCGAGACTCACATTAGAGAATATAGGGATAGATTCGATCCATTCTACCCCTTCCAACAGCCGCCACCCGAACTTGCCGAGCCAGTTGACTGGGCTCCCCTAGGCCCCCACTTTCAACCGGCTAACTTTGAACCGGTCCCCCAGTTCTCGACCCAAAGTAGGATCAGGTTCCTTATACACTATTTCCAACACGTCTCACCACAAACTCCACCAGATCTGCATTGGGAGTTATCTCGACGTTTTCTACGAGCAACAGCAGACGAGATTACTGGCAAAGGACCTATCCTTCCGGATCGCGGACAGAGAGTTAGCGTACCACCAGAACGGAGTCCGCCTAGAGAGA
>JBBPTH010000139.1:0-37052 GCA_038094055.1 Chalciporus sphaerocephalus | reverse complement strand
GTTTGCAACCGAGCGTCTTCTTGGCTGCTTCCACCCTGAACGTACGCGTGCCCGTAGTACGGTTCGACGTGAACTGTAGCGAGTTTGTAGTGACCATCAAATCACTACTAATTATTCAGCATCAGTTCCCGCAGACGACTGTATGCATTACGATACTCACTGGTGAGACATCCTCGCACCGTTCCGAGACAGCTGACTCAAGAGTGCATGCCTAACTCATTGTTTGCTACTAAGAACATGGACATGTCCCGGTTAATCACGCAATTGAAAGAAGACTTGTTATTCCTGTAAGTCGAGTTACTTTGGTTTCTGGCTTTGGGGCTGGTGTTCGATGTGTTTAGTTGGATGTGGAGATGATAACGTATCGAACTTGAGTTAGGAGTCAGTTACACACCCTGACGCATTCTTGGATTGTTGCTGGCACTCTAATGGTGCCTATTCTATGCAAGCTTCGGAGGTAGCCACAAGGTGAGTGACCGCTCGTGGGCCCAACGTCGAAATCGATCGCCGCTACGAGGTGGAGATAACGATGACCCGCATTCATCAGATTAGGCCTCAGGATAATCATCGGTAAGCAGTCATTTTGTGAGGACCCGAGTGATTTATTGTCAACATAGGTGTTACCACTATGTTATACAGTTCTGTTATTACATGACACCATTTTCTCTACAGGTATCATACAGTACCGAAACAATTGCCTAAACATTTTTCAACAGAACACTTGCGAATGCCTCTTGATGAAATTGAACTCCAGGTGATAAAATACAGTTGGATGAGCGTCCGTGGGAGACGAAGACTAGGGGTTAGAGGGCATGTTGTCAATAACAAACTTGAGTTATGAACAATGCTCACAAGACAAGGGTTGCAGTTTGTCTGCATTTTCAAGTTGATTATGGAACTTGAAGGTGACTATCATCGCAGACCAAACAGACAGCGACTTGTGCCTGAGCTGTCAACTTGAAGAGAACCAAACCTAGCTGTCTATCCAACGGGCGAATCATCAACATCTCAGGCTGGAAAGGTGATCCCGGGTGTGACATACCATCTGCGGCGCTGATAAGTGGTTGACGGCAGGAAGGAGTGAGAGTAAGAGCAGCCGTAGATGATATTATCGAGGTATTTTCTCCTGAGCGCTAATGCTACAGGGACGATAACGAGGGCAGCGAATGTCCAGGCTAGCATGGAGGGCAAGGACAGCGAAATCAAGGTAGTTATCCGGCCTTGCTGTGTGCGTACTTATACACACGCTTATATGAATTCCCTTTTCTCTGAAACATGAGCCCAACTTTGTACTCATCTGCACCACTGGCGCATGTCATCATTATGTAGTTGGCCTGCATATCAGCACAGATTTTCGTAATTTCTAAAACCATGAGGCCGTCCAAGTGAACTTTAATGATGCTAAGGAACAACTAGAACTAGTAGCTAGTAGTACTGCAGGTGGATGCCTGAGCTTACCTAATCGGTATGATCGCAGTGACAAGTCAGCGCAGCTCTGAGTCCAAGCTACCAGCAATTAACTGCCAGTAGAACGCGACGTGAAATACTGTACCAAATTTCGGTTACACTTGTATCGGTGCCTCTGGTAGGCCAGCACGTATGTCTCTCCCATCGAGACGCTCCTTTGGTGTCCACAACAGCCCCGACACCGGAATCCCTTCACCTGCAACTACTACCCAAGAGCGTGGGCGGCCAAGACGCGAATCCTGGCTACGGTCAAGTTTGCTATCGAGACTGATGAAGCAAGACGATGAAGCTAGCGTCAAGTCCCCAAACGCGGAACGACCCCCCATCCCAAGCGCACTTCATGCCAGGGAACCAGACTCAACTCCCCTCCCCATCTTGTCCATGATAGTATTGTCCATTACAATGCTCGGAGAGTTCTTGTCAGCAAACGTAGCGATGCCTTTCCTTTTGTTCATGGTCAAAGGAGAGTCCTCTCACCATGATATGGTATGACCCATGTAATGCTGTCTCATTGCAAAGGATTTAAAGAGTTTGAGGGAGAATCTGATATAGCCTTCTACACTGGCATTATTGGTGTGTTGTATAAGCAATGATTCTCGATCGTGCGCTCACACCCCTCCTGTCGCTGCGTTCTTCCTGACCCAGTTTCTCACTTCGCTGCTCTGGGCATCTGAAATCGTTAATTTATATCAATCCCTGACCTAATTAAACCTTCCAGGCTACCGTGGCCGATAAACATGGTCGTCGTACCGTCTTGACACTCTCCCTGTTTGGCTCCGCTGTCACCGTCTTAATCTTTGGTACTACCAATTCATTGCGCCAGGCAATCGCGGTCCGACTTCTCCAAGGCATCTTCGCTGGTGCGGTTGGTGTCGCACGCGGTTGTGTGGCCTCCGTAACCGATGTCACCAACGAAGGCAGGGCATATGCCATCATGGGGTACTTGGATCCTCAATTCTATCTAATGCATGGACTAACAGCTGATCATTGTAGCTTCTGCTGGGGATTCGGGGGTGTTGCAGGTGCCATCATCGGGGGAGCATGTGCGTAATCTAGTCGTCGGTGAAGTCCAGCTACTGAGATCCGTCTATTCGAGCGCCCTGCTGAGAAGTGGCCCGATGTATTTGGTCACGTTTCACTGTTCGTCGACTATCCTTACCTCCTTCCTTGTGCTATTGCTGGCAGCATTACGCTATTCGGTTCTTTCCTGTCTCTTTTCCTTGGCCCTGATGGTGGGCCCAGGGAGGGCGCAATTCGCCTCCCTCCAGAGAAACTTAGACAGCAGCAATTACAAATTCTTGAAGAAGATGAAGAGCCGGTTCTTCCCGAGACTAACACTGAGCAGGAAGAGCCACCACGATTATTTGACGCACTGAAACGACGAATTTCGCAATCGTTCGCTCGCTACACTCGTTCACCCTCTTTAGGCTCTGGGATAAACGAGATTAATACGCCCTCTGCTCCTCCGATTTCATCACCTCGCATGAACAGTCGCAGGACGAGTCGCGCGAACGGGTCTGCGTACGGCTACAGTAGTAATTATAGTCATCGACTGCCAAGTTCTTCGACGACCCGCCGGAGCATGGCGAGCACGCTTTGGAGACGACGGAGCAATTATGGTAGCCATCGGTCGTACGATGGCTCCGACCTCAACTTTACGCAAAGACTGCTCATGGCGAACGAGAACGCGGTGACTAATATTGCAGACTTGTGGGTCGCTGCTGCCATGAACGTCGACGTCGAGGAGCAATATGATATGGAGCCTGGTATCACTGTGGACGAAGAGGCACATTATGATGGTCACCAGTACTCTGATGCACAGGACCTTTTGAGGACGACTTCCCAGGGTACAATGTCTTCTGGCAATACTGATGCTATGATCTTTCCTAGCACCAGTAGGCGTATCTCAACTGTGACGTTTAGTTCTCCCGAAAGAGTGCCGCGACGACCAGTTGGCAGGATGCCAACGCTGGGCTCGCCGTTATTCGATGATGCACGAACGATGCGCCGATCGTCAGGAAATGGTCCAAGCATTTTTACCCACCCAGGAGTTCGAGCGCCAGCTGCTGTGCTTGATGCTCAGCTGCGTGAAGCGGAAGTCTCTGATGGATTGTCCCCTATTCTGGAACGCCGCAGATCAGCAGCTGTCAACCAAACTGAAGTTGGTGGGGAAGACGAAGGAGTGGAGAAACAGCCGCCTCTGACCTCTCAACTTCCTGTCTTGGTCATTATCCAATATGGGCTGTTGGCGCTGCATAGTACGACGCACGACCAGGTTTTCTTGTCATATCTCGTATCTGAGTCAGGTTCCGTTTAACCTCGCTGTGAATCAAGTTGGGTTGATTACGGTGGGATAGTGACTATCAGTCTGGAGGGTTGAACCTCAACGCAGGACATTTCTCTCAATTGAGTATGTGCGCTCTTTATTAATCTTCGCGGAAAATCAGGCTGAAATAGGTTGCTTCAATCGCTTTGATGTGTCTCTTCCAGATTGTCTACCAGTTTCATCTCTATCCGTGAGTCATTTATGCATCCATGTCAACTTTTCTCTCCCCGTTCTGAGCCTAGCTTCCTTCTTTAGAAATATTGGGCATGTACATTTTGCTAGCTGACATGGACCATGGGTTAACTCCAGAACAGACCTCCCCGTGGCCGTTTCTCGCACATGGCAATGTTCCGTCTGGGATCGCTCTTGTTCATTCCCGCCTACCTGAGTGTAATCATGTACCGCGTCTTTGCAAGTTCGTCGGATGATGGCAACATTTTCCTGATGGCTGGTAAGCTTCGAGTTGCATCATGGGTTATTTAGAGTTCATGGACCCGCTTTGTTTTTTCAGCGCTCGCTCTCAGCACGTAAGTTCCCTCGTCTCGAGGATTCCTTTAGCACAATATCCCGACGACTGTTGATTGTACAGTGCTATTCGATACTGTGGTAACACCTTTGCGTACACAGCAGTCTCGATCCTCCTCAACTATAGTACGTTATTTCTTTCTGTTGTTAACGAAGTGCTAACATCATGTCCCTTCAACCAGTGACGCCACCAGCCGCACTTAGCTTCGCAAATGGCGTCGCCCAAAGTATAGTCAGTCTTGCACGCTGTTTCGGCCCTATCCTGGGTGGTTATGTAAGTGTGTCCTCCGAACCTCTACTCGTTACATGCTGATGAAGCTTTGGGATGACCGTGCGTACGTAGCTCTGGTCTGCGAGTACCCAGAACAACCCGAGCGGGTATCCCCTTGGATTCCTTGCTTGCGCGGGGGCATGTGCGCTCGCTGTTGGACATAGTTTGTTCATCCGATGAACGACGAATAACGATAACGATATCCATCTCTGTTACCTCGTTTTGTTGTCAATTTCCATACGCTTTCCGTCTTCCGTCTTCAGGCTGTCGGCTTCTCCCCCCTTCCCACGCACGCACACACACTCTCATTTCAGCTCGAGTACATAATGGACACAGATAGAAGGCGCGATGGAGCGCCGGTGGAAGGCAATCGGTGTAGTACTCGTACCCGTTTCAAGGAGTGTCTATAGTCATTGTAACATTAGCAGTATAATACTTGCAGGTTTTCATATCAATAGAGCTGAGTCGCGTAGATGATTGAGCTTCGATGGTTTGTTATGCATAACATAAAAGAAAGTGATTCACTTGTGCACTCGGTTACCAACAACTTGAACATGTACGTGTTCTTATACCTTTCACCTCATTCAATCCTGACCAGCCTGGCCCCGAAGGGGTCTAGTCGTTCCAACGTCACTTGAATTCAGCACACTCAACCTCTCGATCATCCCCCAAGTCAGATCCGAGTCCCAACTTGAAGACGGTCGTAATTCATATTTCACTGTGTTTCACTCTGAAATTGATCAGTATATGTATATGTACATTGACGTTTCTGATTTGCAGTTTCAGAGCATATAGAACTCGAGCTTGATCAATTGAAGGGAGGATCGTGGTTTTCTACGACCGTGCACTGACTGGGAATGTAGAAATGCTCGTTATTCAATAAGGGTACTCAGCGCGCGATGATCATCTTTTTCGGAACAGCCCTCTACGCCCATCCTTGTTCACTCAATCGAACAGCAACCCCTGTTTATTTATTTATTTTTTGGAAGACTGGCAGACACGTATCGAGGAAGACAATTGGTTGTGGCTCGGATGTAACTATTTACCTGTCCCTCGCAGGGTGACATCATGATGGTCATGGCACCATTGAACGGACTGGATGGCTCCGCGAACATTGTGGTTATCACATCCAGGTGATGATGGAGACTTTTGGTTTCAGGTCGCGCACAGCGTTACGGGAGGACATTGTATTGCCTACTGCGTCATCGCCAGAAAGATAGGGTGTGATGTGTGTTTACAGGTACCATCCGGTAACCCTTTCATCCGGTAACGCTCTCATCCCCGTCAAGGTGGTACTAACTGCAAGTTGAACGCTGATATTGAAGCCGCAGCTTACTCTCGCCCGAGCCATTTACAGTGGTATGGTTTATGAACGAAATCCTATCATTTATGATGACAGGTGTATGCCGTGCTAAACGTTGTCCCTTGCGGGTCAGTCATACATTTTCTCGGGCTCCCTTTTTCTCAGCTCAGGGTTCTTCACGAAATTTTCGTGGATATCGTCTTGGTTTTTCCGACTCTTCAGGCGCAGCTACTAACCCATCATCTGAAGGATGATCCTCTCGGACAAGGTTGGGAACAAGCCGCAGTATCATCCCCTGTCTACTTACCCTACTCCTAAATACTGAGCATCGTGGTGATTACTGCAGGCGCAGCATAAGATTTCCAAGCGGCTGAGCTGGTCGATATCTACAGTCTCTCCTAGAATTCCCCCTGTGTGCCGACTGGAATATGTGGAAGTCGCACTCCTATCGATTGATCTCATGACTTGCCAGTGTCGTGCTTCTTCTGGTTCCCAAGATTAATAACGCGACGTTCATCACAATCCATCTCTCTCACCAACACTCGAACCAGTCTTCTTTCTTTGCTCTCCTTTTCGTGAAACTGTTCGTCCGCTGATTTTAATTCTCTAGGTAAGTATAGCCTTCGTTATCTCCAGACTTGCGATCAGTATTCTGCGCAGGGAGTGTCCCTCATACATACATATGATGGCGACCCTGAGTTAAAACCCCTGACTGTCGTTGCCTTGGGTTCTGTGAAATGGAGTTTTCCTTCACCGAAGCCTACTGCGATTGTTTGCTTTCTCCCATCGGAGCGGTCCGACGTAGCACAGCTGAGCTCGATCTATTCTTCTCCGAGTCGTTGCCCAATAGCACCTTCTCTTTCGTAGCCGCCTCCAGGCTCCCAGGGGCCGGTCAGGATATACTGTGCAACTGCGAAACATCCACGGTGAGTTGATTTTACGGGTGATCTCACACGCGGGGGAAGTCGGAAGCAGAAGAACCTTACTGGAGACATCCTATTGTTATGCATCCTATTGTTATGTTAGTTGCCGCAACTTGATTGCGATGGTGGCTGACTTAAAAATTCTGGCGAGTGTTTCAGGTTACATCATCCGTCAAACTGGTCAATCAAACGGGTGGGGGGAATTGCAATATTTGCTAGTACATTTGAGGTCTACCGAGGTCTGTGTGTGGAGTTAGGTGAACAAGTACAAGTGAATACTATCTGGTACGTGCATGGAGGGTAAGACATTAATAATTATAGGTAGGGTAACCGTGAAGAGTGCAAGTCCAATAAACAACGGCCGTGACGAGGGGATGGGACCAAGCTTTCGTTTTTTGATAAGGAAAAAATGAATAGATAGTGAAAAGATCAAGGAGCGAACTCTTCGCGTTGAACGATCGTCATGAGTCCAGGTATACTGAGTGCTTTGTCTAAGGCGACGGGGTTATGTGGGTCAGGCAGAGATGACCGCGAAGCAGAGGCGTAGTATCGGATCTGTACCCGGAACTTGCCATCTCTCTTGTTTTTCGGTACGCGTACGTGGCAGACCCAACTGTGGGAGTGACCGTCAGCCATTCGTACATGATAACAAAAAAGAATATGGGTGCAATTTCGACCGTCGGTGGCAGAATGCCATGCACGACGACAAAGGGACCCACAGTACCAAGAGAGTTTCGAAGGACGACATTGAAACATACCTTTCCTCGATGAGGACATTTGCACCCAGAAACTCCGCCTTTTCCAACAAACTTGCTCGCGAGCCTCTCAGCAGCTTTGCAACGTCCACGGCGCCCTTGCACACGAAGGAGTCCCCTTGTACGAGTGGAACTCTTCGTTTACACGTCGCTCCCTCACCGGATAAAGATGGATGGGTGATTGCAACACCAGAAGCGAGGTCGAGCGAGTCATGTCTTGCTCGTCGTAGCTTGACGAATACGTTGGCGACGGTCGCAACGGTGAGCGTCCTTTTGATCGGTGTGGGGGATGACTCCGGGGAGGAAGACATACTACTACGAGGTGAAAACGGGAATATGGAAGTGACTTTGGTGGATAACTGGACGTTGGAGGGGGATATATAAATGACTCGCGTCGACAGCGGAGTTTGGATGGGAGTCGTCGGCTCCTTTCAAGTTTAGTTAGTTAGCCGGAATCAAAAGTGGACACGATCTATCAACTCATCAGATGTATACAGATCTGATTGGCTTCTTTGTCGAGTCAAGCAACGTGTCCGTTACAACAAACAGCGCAAAGGTGAATCAGATCATGCAGGTCCATTCGTGTCATGAATGGTCCAATACGCCGCCATAGGGATCCACCTCTCAAAGAGCCGATGAGCGTATGACGAGAACGAGGTGGCAACGCCATGCTTGTCATGCTGCCATATACCCTGACGTCCTGCTCCACGCAATGTGACGTACGCTTCATGAACTTATTCCCCCCCACTCCTCCTCTTCCTGCTCTTCCTTTGTCTCTACCACTCGCTTTCTCTTCGAAACAACATCACTCCCAGCCTCCGTTCTTTGCAGGCCCAACATGTTCTCATGCACCTCTCCCGAAATGATATCGCCAGCAATCGGTCTGCTTCCCGATGTGATGTATCTCGTCGAGACGCCTCTGGCAATCAGTGGCCGTGAGAGCAACTCCTTAAGTTCGGCTTTTAGGTTTGCCGTCTGAACATCCAGCCGCTTCTTTTGTTGCGTTGATGGCCTCCCTTCGTCTTCAGAGGCGCTCATAACATCGGAATCAAGCTCAATCTCCATCGCTTCTGCGGCCTCTTTGAGCCAACTGCGATCATAGTTCTGCTTCTTGACCTTGTGCTGTCGTGCATCAATTTGTCTCGCCAGCTGGATCCGCACTTTCAATTGATCGAGGAGCGTTAGCTCGACTGAGATCTCAGGTATATCCGTCTCCTGACGGCCGAGACTTGACAACAGTGCTCTCAGGACTCTCCTTTCATCAGGTGAACACATGAGTAAACTGAAACCTTTGCGCATCGCACGCGCTGTCCGACCATTCCGATGAATAAAGACATCGGCAGAACGGGGGATCTGGTAATGAATAACGTGATCCACGGCAGGTATGTCGAGCCCGCGTGCTGCGATATCAGTGGCGAGGAGGATGGCATTAGGAGTCGACTTGAACCTATCTAGGTTCTTAAGGCGTTGGCGTTGCTCAAGCTGCGAATGCAAAGGGAATGCTTTGAGGTTCAACAGCTCCAGAAGGGGCAAAAGACGCCTAATTCCATCGATAGCCGAAAGGAACACGAGGGAGCGGCCAGGGTATCGGAGCAAAAAGTAATAGAGGTACGCATCTTTCTCTGTTGCAAGGCACTCAATCTTACTTTCTTGGAGTGTGGAGACAACACCGCCTGCGGGACTGATGTCGATTACTTCTGGTTCCGGATCCCTGAAATCAAGACGGAGTAGCAATTCATCAAGGGTGCTTGCGGGTTTGGATTTACTCTTTTTACCCACTTTTGGTCTGGAACGTCGTTTGAGATTCCGCTGAAGGTCCTTGCTGAGCGTCGCAGAGAAGACGAATGTCTGCAAACTCTCCTCGCGGGTTGTACCTGAGTCAGCCTCCGGAGGATTCGATTCCGGTTCTAATTCATCTTCAGTTGACTGCCGGACAGTGAGACGGAGAATATTTTCCATCTCCGCAAAGTGACCAGTTTCAATCATACGATCTGCCTCGTCCAATACGAGGATTTTGAGATTTCGGACCTGTTGTGCCAGCAGTTCATCCTCTTCCAGGGTGTCCCATAACCTTCCAGGTGTAGCAATGAGGATGTCAACGCCACGGTCGAGAATACGCCGCTGTTTCTGCGCCGACATCCCTCCGACCAAGACGGCAATGCTAATGAGAGGCGGAGATCGCGCACTCTGAGCTCCAATAGTAGAGCTTTTACCCTGATTCCTGTTCTTGACCTTGGATAAATCAACTTCCTCGGGCTCCGTCTTAAGGGAGTCATCGACAATTCGAGAGAACGCGTTAAGATGATCGGAGACTTGTACCGCAAGCTCGCGGGTAGGCGCGAGAATCAAAGCTTGAAGTTCACGTTTCTGAGCTGGAAGTCTGGGTTGAGAAAGAATACGGTGAAGAATCGGTAGACCATATGCCAAAGTCTTTCCTGAACCGGTCTCTGCCACCCCGATGAGGTCTCTTCCTGAGAGCGCAACGGGTAGTGCCTTTTCCTGGATCGGAGTGGGGAAGGCGAATGATTGTTTGTGTAATACATGCAGCAGGTGAGGATGCAAGTTAAACGAGCTCCACTTAGGTAGAAGCGTGACATCAAATGAGAACGCTTCGGCAGGAGAGTCCTCTGCGACGACGTTGGCAGATCCCTCCCCCGGAGTCCGTCGTTCATCATCCTGTGTGGTGTCTGGAACCTGTAACACCTACCACAGGTTCGGACATATTAGACATATTTCTGGTGGAGGTCTAAGCGCACTGACATTGAATTTCACAACTTTTCCCCCATCTTTTTCCTCATAGACGACTTCGACATCGTCAATTTCTTCAAGCTCAAGTATTCCATCGTCGCCGTCGAGACCTGTTTCGACTGGTCTTGCGACTGATTTCCAAGGCAGACTATCGAGTGATCCATACTGAACCTTGATCTTTTTGCTAGCAGATGCAGGAAGTGACTTGGCCTTTCTCTTGGACATGATAGATGAACGGAAAGGTCTCTAAGCGAGTGTCCACCTCTGGTGCTAACTCCGAGCAACTGAGGTCAAGCGAGCAGGGTCACCCAGTGGGTTGGTTGTTTGGCAAAACCTTCTGATCCAAACATCCGTTACTATAAATGGTTGTCAATTGTATGTCCGTCTTGACCCTAACTCTGATCAACTTTGTCAACTTGTGATTCTCTCTTTTCCCTCCTAATCGTTCTCTTTTCTTCTCTCTATCAGGTTTTTGCGTCTCGCCCTTCTTCTCTCAAACTACTCGGCTCGCTCGGATCCCATCGAGTGTGTATTATCATCTTCGGACTCCTGAGCGGCAACTGATATACTGCATTCTTTGCCGCAAAAGTCATGGATCCACTTCCCCATCTTCCGGTTGAAGTCTGGCGACATATCTTTGCTGATATCGTGCGGGCCCCTGGGTTACTGCTCTCTGACAGACTTGATCCATTTTCTGAAACGCGTAATGTCGACGCTGTGTATTGGAACATGGCCCCATCTATACGCCTGGCACTTTTGCTTGTCTGCAGAGATTGGTACTCTATAGTGTTGAAGCTAACTCACGAACACATTCATATCACCTGTTCCGAACAACTCGCTATTTTCGCGGACCGCCTTGAAAAGAGCAAGGCCAAGGATGGCGTTCGTGCTCTTGGGTCACTGACTCGACGCGTAGACGTACAACTTCACAACCCACGCGTCTCTGACGCTAAAAATCTTGCTCGTCTCTTACGATGTACTTCCAATCTCGAGATTTTTGTCAACAGTAACTTTTACATGACCCTCACTCCCAACTCACAGACCATACTTCCTCCTGCACAAACCCCTACGGAGGTCGTAGAGGCCTTGCTCCACACGAGCGCCTCCTCACTTCGCCGCTTGGAGTGGACCTGCAATGAGAGTCCCGGGTGGAGCGACTTGATACACTTACTGCGGGACCTGCATGGCCTTAGAAGCCTTACCTTAGCCAACATACACGGTTCATTCCCTGAAAAACACCGCCAGGAGCACCTCGTTCTACCCAGCCTCAGGACCCTGGTTTTAGGAGACAGCCCGTCATTCTCTCACGCATCACTGGGAAATGTCCCCTTGAACGCATTCCTCCTTGGGCTTTCCCATTCTTCCGACCAATTACCTTATCTACAACGCCTCGAGGGTTTTTCCCCGTTCAGTTCCGATTTCTTAAGAACACATGGCCACAAAATTCGTATTGTTCGGACCGTCGCCTATACCCCTCTATTACCTGAAATCATTGCCAAATGCCCTAACCTCGAGACGTTCATCACAATTTTCCCTCACCAACACTTGGAGCATCTCTACCACCCATCTCTCAAGCGCATCGGAATTTTCCCCGTCAGTGAAGACCTGTTGGGTGTTCCGATGCAAATCTTTGCAGCGTATATCATGAAACCCCTCGAGGACCTAATGTGTCAGATCGACGAATCAAAATTGCCACAACTGACACAGGTTCGGATTCGTAACACCGGCACGCTGGCAGGGGTAGTGGATCACGCTGTCTTCATCCAGAAGTGGTGGAATCACTGGCATTCGAGAGGCGTCCGTTTTGACGACAAGGACGGCAAGCCGTTCCAAATGGCGACCTCATGCAAGGTCGAATCATGATCATGACCAACCGAATTTTTCGCCGATACCCGGTCGGACTTTGTTGAAACAGATAACTGACCCTAGAAAAAGTTCTCATCCATCTTCGTTCCTCGGCTCTCAGACTGTACACAACTCTGCATCGAACTTACAGTTTTTCCGTGTAAACGTTCATATCACCAACATTTGACTCTCAAACTGGATGTATTTACATACACACTCACACATTATCGATGTATACTACACGATCCGCTTTCTTGGTTCTTTGCACTATATTTATGTCAATCTTTGCACCTGTCCCGTTCGATATTACTCCTTTGAAAAGGATGAGTATCGCACTCGCTTATACTTGCTCATCATGTGTATTTTCTAGAAAAAAAGATGTTACATTTCACTATGATGTCCATAATAATGACAATATGAGCGAAGATGATCCATGACCCTGGCATCTTGGACAGCGGTGGGAGTAAAATAGGTGTGAGTACTAGTAGCTGGGAAATAGATTGATGGATAAACTGCAACGTGTCCGTCCTTAGAGTGCGAACTGTTGATCAGCTGTATCATGATGACTCGACAGAAATCTCACCCTTACGATACTGTCACCAGACTGCGAGCGGAAGAACATCCTGACACGTCAAGCCAGACATTCCAACCCTAAACCTTCCTGGGAAGCAATGTGACGACTCTATTCTTCTTCACCAAGTGGCCCTCCTTGCCAAAGTAGCGCTCGGTGTCGAAAGACCAATGCAAACTACCCACGATCCAGTCAGCCAAACCGTCAACGTACACCGCGATGTCTTTGTCCATCTTCGAACCCCAAGAAGGCAAGTTCGCACGATCGTGGACGAATCGATCGATCGACTGTCGACACATGTCACCCACAAAGTTGACAGCGCTTTGAAGATCGAGGCCTTGTTCGTTCATGACGACGTCGATCATGTTATGATTGTGACCTTTGGATTGTTCGACGTTGTATGAAAAGATGTCCTAGAGCGCGATAGAATGGTTCGAGCGTCTGTGTTAGTAAAGTAAGGGAGGTGAGAAGTATGTGCTGTATTGCTCACGTTGGACCACGTCACGAGGTCGTTGGTCGCTTCACCCAAGCTTTGAATGATGGGATGTTCCATGACGTGGTCGGGGATGTCGAGGTTATTGGCGTATTCGATGAGGGCCCAGCAGGGTTTACACCCACTCGTGTCGCGGCGGACGGTGATGTATGACTCGAGATCTGGAATATAGCCGTTAGCGCGATCGGAAGCTTGTTGATCGATCGCCTGGAAGAAAAACTCGATCGTGTCTTTGAAACGCTGACAAGCACCAGGACTGGCGGTCTGTATCATTCGCTTGTAGAAGCTGTCGTTATAAATCAGTCTTGAGCGGTCAAACACAATGCGCGGAGAAGCGTTGTCCTCACTCTTTCGTCATTCGATTAAGACGCGCCGGAGTCCGATACGTGTGCGGGTGGTAGAGCGAGTTCATAACGACGTCGCTGATCTCTTTGATGCCACGGTTATCCATATCGTCGGAGAGGTTATCGAGATGGAAGAGCCAGTTCATGAAGTCGCTGCAGACGCGTAATTGAGGGTATCCAGCAGTGGGATAACACATCGCAGTGAGTTGACCGGCCTTGAGGCCGCGGAAGGCACGACGAGCTTGGTCATCGAGGAAGGGGTCACCATTAAAAAGCCACCGTTTCGATTCGCAGGAGACCAACTTGTGGTTCCTGTTCTTTTGAAGCGTAAAGGTGCAGTGCGAGACGAGATCGGGGAGAATGATGGTCTGATGTGTTGACCGGGAAGATGACGATAAAGGAGACATGTTGTAAAGACAGTATAAAGGAGCGACAGTGTAGTCTTCGAGAAGTAAGTGAGAGGGAATCAACGAGCGTAGAAGAGATGCACTCTAAGCCGTCGAGTAGGAGGTTATAAGTGGGAGAGCGAACCAGTCAGTTTCAGAACTGAGCACGCACCATAGTGAATAAGCATTCTAATGCGATACCGCTGATTTAGAACAAGTCTAGTCTATGGAATGAGCAAGGGGAGGGGCATTATTAGGTTTAATGAACAATGGTGAATAGAAAGAACATGTTGCAGTGTTTACAGTCGATGCAGATGCAGAAAATATCAGAATAACGCAGTGTCGTACCTAGTACTTTCATACTAAGCAACCGAGCATCGAATACTTAGGGAAACCGATCAACAATATCTGGCCGTTAATAACCCGACCATGAAAGTGAGCAAGACAACGGATGGATTCTGAGGTCTTAATGTTCCATCGCGGCGGGATTCGATGATTGTGGTCAAATTTAGCATCTGGGCGCTGGTCAAGCGAAATGAGGTAGCGCCCGACCTTCCTTACAGGCTTCATGGTTGCCGCTGCGTGGCCGAAGACTCGCCACTCGAAAGCACCGAGGACTAAATGACCTACGTGATTCACCATCAATAACTTAAGCACATAATTACAGACACTTACGGTGCTACAGAAACTCACAAACTCGACAACCAAAGAGAATCCGTGTATGGCGTAAGCACTAAAACCCATATCACTTACTCGACAATATAACAGAATCTATTTCACAGGAAGTTTGACGGCGTCCCCGTGAACCTGAACCAACTTGGATAAAGACATTGAGGAATAAAGACAGTGGTAACGAGTAAAATTTAGCGTCCGTTGAACACTAATGTTGTTACAATAGTGCCATGAATCCCTATATCAACAGAGAATTCAAGTGAGAACACCCAAGGCTGACAGTTCCGTTCTGCTGTCTCGTCAGTCTAACCGAGAAAACGTCCCGTGAGAGAGAGAGAGAACTCACGTAGCTGTTGTCCGAACAGCACACTGGCTGCTGACTAGTAGCACAGGTGCTTCCAGTTTGAAGGCCAATGACAGTTAGCGTGGTACATGCTGAACCAACCAAGCCAAGGTTTGCTGCACTCGCGGCTGACATGCCCGTTGTGGATTCGAGGTTCGGAACGACGTCGGCCTACAAAATACATGCCCAAGATTTGTGTCAGTACATTCGAAGTGATATACCAGTAGGCAAAAGGACTGACAGAGAGTACCCTATCACAGCAAACAATTTCGCCTGTGAGGCACTGTGTGCTGCCAGCAGCAGCAACGAATGAGACCAAGGAGGTGATCAAGAGGACGGTCGTGCGGAACATTGGAGTTCAGAGAGCCAGTCCGTTCAAGCAGCGACAAAGTTTCGAGTGGGAGTGGAAGTACCAGCTGCTAGACCCATCTGTTACCCATGTCGAAGGGTCATATGGGAGGGTTCATGGATTTTGCCGGTGGGAGAGAGAATAATTACAAACTGCCACCGTGGCCCCGCTCGGTGCTCGACTTTGTATTACAGGTCGTATATATATACTTCAAGTCCAGGTGTTGCGGTACCTACCACCTGTTAGAAATCGCATCAAAAACAGGACAATCAAGCAAAAGCTGTTGGACTGATCAACAACGTTTCGATCAACGACGTGAGTACCCCCCACAATCCAACTTGAATGTTTGCAACAGCCACATATGCCGTAATTACAACTACCTGCTAACATCCTTATCCTCTGTTCCATCAAGTGTCAGAGATCCTGCTTCATATTTTTGAGGAGGTATACACAGACGCCACCTGAGACATGTTCTGCTTCATAACTGAAACCACGAACCACCGACGTTATACTTACGTGCGATCATCGTTCCATGGCTGAAACGGAAACATGAACTTAACCAAGAGGATCACAGGCACGCACCAGGACAGTTATATCAACCGCCGACAATGCAACCATGATCGAGGAAGGTGCCGTCAGCTCTGCTGGTCTGGACGCCAGCCGATAATAATTGAACTTCGCTGATATGTACATCACGATGATCTTCTCTTCGTCGTAACCTTGCAGGTGGGGTTAAGGAAAGAGATCGTTCAATTCACAATATCGCGATCGCATAGAACTAGTAAAGTCATAACTTTGACCATGCGAGACTTGATGTGGGATACCTTGCACTGCAGAATACTATTCACCGTGTCCCAGGAAGGAGTTCGATGCTACTATTGCATACTAGCAGAGTGCGGCTAGAGGTGTCCTCATTTTTGGCAAACGAAGTTGGTTGTACTGTTGTACGAGACTGTAAGCACTTTCGACCGGGCCTTCGCTCCATTCAAAAGTTCTTCGTCAGTACATGGCTGACGACCAGAAGTTGCGTGCCTGATAAGTTCCAGGTCAAAGGCCACTCCTATGTCCAAACTGCAGCGTCAATCCGTTCTCAAAGCTAAACCAGCTGAGATGGAGTTGCAACCCGGCACTGAAATATAATTCATAACCATCGGAGAAACACCTCAGGCCTCAGATCCCAGAATTTCGCAAGACGCGAAAGGTACAGAGTTCAACCCAAAACAAATAAGACCGAAATGTTATCTCGGGTGCGATCAGTGTGCACTTTGTAGATTTGAATGTCTGGCGGTGTGGTTTGCACCTTTAGGTTGCTCGGCGGTAGCAAATTCTGAGCTATCTATTGAGATCGAACGGGGCCGTGACAATCTTCTCCGAACCTTCTCACTAGACTCGAGCAGGTGAGAAAAGACATAGACGAGCGAGTCTTAGACATAGACTACACTACAATCCGTGAATGCGCTCGACAAGTATCGTCGGCAGAGTTGGCAGAGTTGGGGAACGCCTTGTGCAGGGCTTTGTCAGCGAGGGTGTCGGCAAACTCCGACGTAAAATTGAATCGTCCTTGTACTCGACTTTGTCGATTTTTTTTTCGCAGCTGCTCGCAGGGTTAATTGGCCTCTTGTTCGTTGTACACTGTAGACTTCCTCACGCACTCTCACATCGCACGTCCATTTGATTCCCCGTCTCATTGCATCTCATTCCCTCGTCATGTCTACTGCATCTTCGATTCATCAGAATGTCGTTCCTTCCGAAGTCGGATGGCAATTCGTTCCTCAGTATTACACTTTTGTCAACAAAGAACCCAGTCGTTTGCATTGTTTCTACACCAAAACCTCTACCTTCATTCATGGTACGGAGGGTGAGGATGTCAGACCTTGCTATGGGCAACAGGAGATCCACAACAAGATCACTGCCATTGGTTTTGAAGACTGCAAAGTCTTCATTCATTCCGTAGATGCGCAGTCTTCGGCCAACGGTGGCATCATCATTCAGGTCATTGGCGAAATGTCAAACCATGGTGATCCTTGGAAGAAGTTTGTCCAGACTTTCTTCCTCGCTGAACAACCGAACGGTTACTTTGTCCTCAACGACATCTTCCGGTTCTTAAAAGAAGATGCCGTCGAGGATGATGTCAGCGAATCTGAGCCTGTACCTCCCATGCCTCAGTCTGAACCTGCACCTGGCGAACAACCCGCACCTGAACCTGTCGTCGAACATGAAACGGTTTCTCGTGATTCAACGCCACCTCCTGCATATGTCACTGAGGAGGAACCCACGGCGCTTCAACCCGAGCCCCCCACTCCTCCTTCCGCCCCCGAGACCACACTTACTGAACCAAATGGTATCCATCATGACGAGCCTGAACCCGAACCCGAATCAGCGTCTGTGGTACCCTCAGAACCTGAACCGGCTCCTGCAGTAGATCCCGAGCCGGAGCCGGAGTCTGCACCTTCGCCTGCTGCGCAACCTCAAGTTCCCCTTCCGTCTGCTTCGCCTGTACCACCACCGCCCGCACCTACGCAACAACCACCTGCACCTGCGAGACCTGTGCCCAAGACCTGGGCGAGCCTCGCCGCTGCGGACTCCAAACGATGGGGATCGCAAGTGGCGACCGAGTCCAAGGGTTTGACGGAGGTCCCTGTTGCGTCAAGTAGCCCTGCACCGACGAGTGGCACCCAGTCACCTGTGACGCACGGGTCTGGTTCTCGTGGTGGTCAACAACACGGTTTCCGTGAGCACCCGTCTGTGGCTGCTGTGATGGCTTTGACGACGCCTCTCTGTTTTGTCAAGGGTGTCGTTGAGAGTGTCACTCAGGCTCAGCTGACTCAGACGTTGACTCAGCGGTTTGGTCCTGTGAAAGAGGTAGAGATCGTCCGGTCAAAGGCGTGTGCTTTCCTCGAGTTCACGTCTCTTGACCATGCCAAGAAGGCGATCATTACGTCGTTGCCACAAAACCAGGGTGGGGAAGGTGGTGTCAGGATCGACGTTGGAGCTGAGGCACCGGTACGTATCTTGGTTGAGACTCGCAAGGAGCGTGGGGAGAGGCCTCAACCTCGACCACGTGGCGGAGGACCTATGAATGGCGAAGGTCGTGGTGGGTTCCGCGGTGGTCGTGGTGGAAGTGGCGGACGTGGTCGCGGGGCACCGCCTGCGAAGTAGGATGGTCTCCTGTCGTTGTTCATTCGATCAAGTGGGGTTTTCGTTATTATTGAAGATGGGGGGGTACAGAGCCTATGCTAGGTGACTTTTTTTTTGTGCGTTGCTGATTGGCTGCTGTTTTATTCCTTCTTCCTTGACTCCTACGTTGTATGTCTGCTCCCACCGTCTTCGCTATCCCCTTTGGTTGCACGTCGTTTGCTGCATGTTGCATGTTTTATGTTGTGCTTTTTTTGTGGATGCTCCTGCTGCGTGAGGAGTCTAGTATCAGAATAATATTAAGCGAAACTGATCATCGCGGCTGTATGACAAGTAGTTCAAACGTTCATACGATCAAGGCTGTGGTTGATCGAGATCAAGTTGTATCACACAGGATATCTCTGATTCTCGACGAAGATCAATAAACCACCGAGGGGACTCAGCTCCGACTCGGCAGTTTCTGAGAAGAGCAGTTTGCGAACTAGTTACCAGTTACAGGGTAGGACTGGGAATGGGAAACACAAGAGGGAGTCATGGACACGGACTCTGCGGTGCTGCGGCTCGTCATGGCCGATGTAAGGGCATCAATCTGGGTCGGATGCTGACCGCGGCTTGAGCGCCTGGGCCCTGACGAGTGTTTTAGAGCAGCGTGTTTGATGTAGCTGCGGTAGGGGGGGCGATGAGTTTCTCAAGTCGAGCGTAGTGTCCACTCCGAGTCGAATGGCAATGGCCTGTGTTGAATGTCATGACCACTGGATCATGATCACCATGGCCACCCATTTCCATTTTTCGTCCGAAACATATACAGAAATGTCACTTTACTACAAAATCATCTCGATTGTACCCGAAAAGGCAATACCAGCATTGTGGTATCTATTCATGGGGAAACAAGAAAAACCCAGTCACTCAGCCCCGCCAAACAGCAGCGCTCTCTCCCTTTTCTTCCCCTCCGTCCCTTCGCAAGTCGTGCTGATATGACAGACAGTCAACAACAGCAACAACCTGCAGCTGGTGCTGGTGCTTCCAAGTCGAAACATGGACACGCAGCTTCTCAAGCCCCGCCTGCGCCTCGTAAAGTGAGATTCAACGTCGGTGAGTAACCGATCCATGACGACGTCACCCGGCTGACAATACCAACCCCACCCCGTATGATCTTCTTGACGGTGACGCCATGATTAGGTACGCAATACCAAGTCCTCGACGTCGTCGGTGAAGGCGCCTATGGTATCGTCTGTTCCGCTGTTCATCGTCCCAGTGGTCGAAAAGTGGCTATCAAGAAAATCACCCCCTTTGATCATTCCATGTTTTGCTTGAGAACGTTGAGAGAGCTCAAGTTGCTCAAGTTTCTGAGTGAGGCAGGCGTCAGCGAGAATGTGAGTTTCGTCGTTGATACGCTTATCTCGTTGTGGTGGTGCGCCGTGTACGTTGCTGGGAGTAGAGACTGATGTCTATTTTGATGTTGGAACGTGTAGATCATTTCGATCTTGGATATCATCAAGCCGTCTTCGTTAGAAGCATTCAAGGAAGTATACCGTACGTCGCTCTTGTGTTCGAACCTATTTTTCGCGCGTCACTGGTTTAATGATGTCTCTATTTCTGGCAGTGATTCAAGAATTGATGGAAACGGACATGCATCGTGTCATTCGAACGCAAGATCTTTCCGACGACCACGCTCAATACTTTGTCTACCAAACACTCCGAGCACTCAAAGCCCTCCACTCCGCCGACGTCATCCACCGTGATCTCAAACCCTCCAACCTCCTCCTGAATGCCAACTGTGATCTCAAAGTCTGCGATTTCGGTCTCGCACGATCCGTGAGGACAGCTGAACCCTCCGGTACAGAAACAGGTTTCATGACCGAATACGTGGCCACGAGATGGTACCGAGCACCAGAGATTATGCTCACGTTCAAACAATACACGAAAGCCATCGACGTTTGGTCGGTAGGGTGCATATTGGCGGAGATGTTATCCGGGAAGCCGCTGTTCCCGGGAAGGGATTATCATCACCAGTTGACGTTGATTTTGGATGTTCTTGGGACGCCGACGTTGGATGAGTTTTATGCGATCACGACGAGGCGATCGAGGGATTATATCCGGGCGTTGCCGTTCCGAAAAAAGAGGCCTTTTGCGCAGTTGTTCCCAAATGCGAACCCGCTTGCGGTGGACTTTTTGACAAAGACGTTGACATTTGATCCTAAAAAGCGGATAACGGTCGAAGAGGCGCTCGCACATCCATACCTCGAGGCATACGTACGTCTTTCGTCTTTTCTTTTTTCGTCAGTTGTTCGTTGTGTGTTGAATGTATGCGCGTGGGTAGCATGACCCAGATGACGAACCTGTCGCACCGCCTCTTGATCCCGAGTTCTTTGAATTCGATCGTGAGTCGTTTTGTGGTTTGTCGTGCTTGTGTTTTAAACACTCATTGTTTTATTCTAGTTCATAAAGACGATATCAGTCGTGAGCAGCTCAAGGAACTGCTGTATGAAGAGATTATGTCTTTCCGTCCTGCAGCTATGACCTAAATACGTGTTGTGCTCCCCATCGTTGATCGATGTCAGGATATCAAGGTTGGACAGCACGGTATCGAGGAAGAGACAGAGGGGACGGACGGAGTGCAGGACGGGCTAGAGATGTAGGATCTATTTGCATGGAAAAGGAATACCAAGAGCCATGGGTGACGGTTGTTGCGTGTATATTTGAATGTGATTTTTTCTTTGCTTACGGACGCTGAAGTCGTTTTTTGGTGTGTACACCACTAATTAAAATGCCCCTGTCTCTTGCTAGTGACTGCTCGTAACTCTGACGGTGCTGTCTTTCTCTTCCTTCACCTACGACAACTCGAAGGGGTCTCTCCTGGTCCTCACTGACGGCTTGGTATGGTTCTAGGACTATGCGCGATGAGGCACAGGCCCCGCGACATTCTGACAAGATCTCATTTAACTTAGCTGACATGTACAGAGTTGACAATGGGTATCAACTTCACACATCCATTTGCATGGCGTATGCGAGGTAGAACGCTCCTCGTGGTGAGCCATACCGGTACTTCAAATCAAGTGATCACCACATTGCATCCACACCGTTGCTGTGTAAGTCGTATTAAAGTTGGGCTCTCCACACAACCTCTCTCTTTCCCCAACGACCCGAGGCATACGAAAAACGGTCGAACCAAGTTCTTTTTTACTTTCAACTTTTACTAGTATTGTTCAATGGATGCGTCTCCTCCGGTCGATCTACCTCATTTCACCAGCGCCTATGGAAGGTCGTTTCTCCCCGATACTCTTGATTCTTCCAGAAGGAAGCATTAGAACATGTGAGTCGCAAAGTAGCTCTGGATCGCACTTCGCTGACTGCTAGGGCTGTTGACAGAGTCTGAGACAAGAATGGGGAATATGGCGAAGACCGGACCATCCTAATATTGTCCCGCTCTTGGGAACAGCCAACCAAGTGCTCGACCATCTGCCTTGGATGTATCAGAGTTTGCATCGGATACGCTCCAGCGCCTGGTGCCGACCAGAATAGTCATTGTCTTTGGCAGGTCTGGAGTTGGAAAAGGCTCTGTGATCAACTTGATAGTAGGAGAGGAGGTATCTAAAACCCAATCGGACGTTGAATGCTGCACGATGGACTCGACGGGGTATTTCTTCGATCTAAACAATCTCCAACTCCGAATTTACGACACCGCCAGTTTCGAACTATACTGGAGCCCGCTTTAATACCTTGAGGACGTCACCTACTGGTGGATGACCTCGGTTTGTGTCCATACTTGCGCAGGTAGCAACACTACGTACCAGATGTCAAACTCTCCGACCCCCAAGTGCTAAGTATTAAGTATCCGAACGGCATCCATACTCGCTTAGATAGACGTGGCCGCGACAATAGCAAGAACATAGACACGTCGCAAGGGTATATCCAAACCGATACACTAACTAAAAACATCCAGTCCTCGCAAAAAAAAATTATCCTCTGCCAGTGAGCGCTCGCACACCACCAATTCTAGCCCAAAACATCTCCTCCTTCAACCTCACCACCTCCTTCCACGTTCGCTCCTCCCACGTCGCGTCACCTGCAAAGCCTTCTTCATCACAAGCCGAAGACCGTTTCGTGCTCGCCGTGTCAACGGACGTCCGCTCCACCGCAGAGGAGGTCTTTACATTGTCTGTAGATGGAATGGAGACAGGGTCAGAAGGGGGCACAATATCCAATGCTACAGCGGCGGATAGTTGTGATGGTTGTGCGTCGCCCGCAACAGCTTCTCCATTCGTCTCATTTGCCAGGCTCGCAACGTTCTCTGGCGCGGGTGGTGCCACTGATGCTCCTTCCGCTATAGGCACGGCGCTAGTGTCATCTTTTACGGGCTCCTCACGTTTGATTGTCTCTGTTTCTTCGTCTTTCTGCTCGTCTTTCCCAACAGCCTTTGCATCACCTGAAGTCGTCGGGGGTGGTGGCACAGCCCGTCTCGCGGGTGCTCTCCTTGGAAGCGGCGGTGCACCCGGTCCAGTCCCATTTGCAGCTGGAGACGCTGGTCTCGACGGTCCCAGCGGCGACGATGCCGACAATTTTCCTCTCGCGTGTGACGTCACAGGTGAAGGTACACGTCCCGGTGACGGAGACGTCGCACGCGTGATCCCAGCCGGCGCTGGCGACCCTGCTCGTGAACGGTTGACAGTGGGACTAGCAGCGCGTGAGATAGGTGGAGGGGATGTAGGGGACGAGATGCGTGAACGAGGTCGTAGGATGGGCGATGTGATCCGTGGCGGGATGGGCGTGGGTGAGGTGGGTGTTTCGGGGAGGGGAATGTTCTGTGGCGATGGGGAAGGAGGTGGAGGTTGGTCCTGAGTCGGGGCGGCATTTGTACTTACACTTGGGTTTTCATCAGTAGAGATGGGATGAGTGGTGCTGAAGGGCGTGGGTGAAGTGCCGGTGGGACTAGGAGCAGTGAAATTGATCTCGTCGGCTGGAGTGGCGAAGGAATCCTTGGATGCGTTCCTGTCTACCTCGGGCTCCACATGCCCGTTCGTAGTAATGGCTGGTTCCGCAGGTTCTGGTGCTTGGGCATCTGGATTGCTTTGTTGAGTGTCCGACGCGGAAACGGTTGTATCGGTCGTTGCCCTCGCGCGGACGGCACTGCGCTTTGGAAGTGGTGGCGGGAGCTGTGCCTCTTTTCGTGGAGCAGAAACTTCTGCATGCGCATGTGGAGCGGAAGGATGACTAGGCGGTGGGGGAGGCAAAGTCTTTACAACCTCCTTCTCTTTTTCTTTCCCATTCTCCTTCTCCTTAGTGTTCTCTCCACCTTCCTTGCCCCAGCTAACAGCTCTCTCGCTCAATGCACTCGCCATTTCCCAAAGTCTCCTTCTGCGTGGGGGAATAGGAGGCTTCTCGAGGGTAGTCAGTGGTGTTGTCGCGCTCGTTGGTTGGCCACCTGTGCTCGCAGGAGTAGCTGGTGTATTGGGTGCTTCTTGACTGTTTCCACTTCCGTTGACAGTCTTGACGGGATAAACGACTTCTTCCTCCCATATCCGTTCGACGATACCCACACGTACGAATGCCCACAATGAACACGTACTCCGTAGCCTGGTCAAGCAGTAGTTTGACGAACAGAGAGGATACGGTGAGTTTTGTGTTTGTGGCGGAAGAACACGAGACGATGTCACGGATTGTGCAGGAGGACGAGTAGATGTACCGACAGCAGGGACGGACGCTGAAGGTGTGTGAATGGGTTGAAGAGAGGATGGTGAGGCACCACTGGTAGCAGCGGCGAAACGGAAGATGTATACCTGCCCTGGCCGTTCAAAGTCTGTCATTTGTGGTGTGGGGGCATTAGAGGTCTGGGGTGAGGAGGAGAGCGTGAGAGGATATTTGAACCATGAACTGCCGTTGATACTGCTTGGACGTGAGAGTAGTGTCCCAGGCGGTATACGTGCAATTTCTGTACCGCAAAGTGCGCAGGAGACTGAGCTAGACGATACAGATGAAGAGTGTGGGTTCAACTCTTGGAGAAGGTTCGCGAAGGAGACTGGTTCCACAGTTAGCATGCCAGTGTGGATTGCGGAAAGAACTGAGCGACGAGACAACCAGTTGAGGGAAGGCGCGAGGTCAAGACGAACAGTGGGTTCACTGCGGGGTATGCAATGAGATCAGCAAGAGAACATTACACTGGAGGGACCTACGAATCCTCGGTGAGTATGCGTGCAAGGAATGGTTGGCCTAGGAGCGTAGATATGGCAGGGGGTGCAGGCTGTTGAACTCTCAAGCTCCGAAGATGTGAAATGAACGCGATGAATTCAATATACGGCGCGTGTGTTGTCATCAAACGAATCCTAGGCACCTCCTCGACGCGTTGCTCATCACGTTCAACCCACTTCCCTTTACCCATAGTCACCCACTTCCCTTTACCCATAGTCATCTTTGCCTCTCGTACCTGTCTCTCAGCCTCTTCGTTCTCAGCCTGGAGAGTCTGCATCTGAACTTGCATTTGTTTGACAGCATCTTCAGCCATTTTGAGAGCTTCCTCTGCCTCCTGCACTTTTCGTTCGCTTCTAGCTTGATTGAGCCTAGCTTCGGCGACCATCGTGTTTGCTTGATCGAAAAGCGTCGCGCTCAGATCATCAAGGTCCTTTTCGATATCTTGACGTGCACTCTCTGCCTGACCTCGTTGAGCAGCCTCCTCAGTCGCGCGTTCCATAAGTCTATTCAGCTCAGCCGTGACCTGAGCTTTCTCCACGAGTAAACCCGTGTTCAGAGCTGCCAAATGATGGCTACGTTCGAGCTCGAGGGCAGATATTGTGATGGTGGCATTCCGCAGCGAGCCAGACACTTCGTGTAATTCGTCTTCGAGGTTCGAGACACGGTCGTAAGAGGTGACGAGCTTGCCATTCAGTTGTGTCACTTGGGAAAAGAGGTCCGTGATTTGGGCACGCAGAGAAGCTATGACTTGGGCTTGGGCTTCAGAGGCGTCCTCGTCGGTCTCATCATCTATTGGACCGCTGCAAAGTTGAGTCTGTGAGCGAGTTCAGAATATTTTGCTATCACCATGGCCTTACCTTCTCTCTGCTGTTTCGGTCTCTGACATCGTTGTTTGTGAAGGTGAGTGTATGTCGGAACAAGATGATGTGGAACGCCACCAAAAATAAACCCTAACCCTAATACAGGTTCACGCACATCAGACCCCTGGAGCGAGCAGAGGGCCCTGGCCCAGTGATGGTCATCAAGTTGGACTCAGCTACTACTGACAGCTGGACCTTCGCAGAATGCGTAGTATCGGAAACGCCAATGTTCTATTCATTTCTGGCGCATAGAGGACTCTCCGTCTCTCACATCAAGCATTGCTACCTCATGCAAGTGCTACCGGGGGTGGCCACCCCCAGCTTTCGAGTATGCGTACGTTGATAGCGGCACTCCTATATCGAATGCCTTGACGGCGTGGGTTTTTGTCCATGACCTGGGTCTCGAATGTAAGGTCGATTATTTTTAATTTGACTCTGAAAGTTCCTCCCACTTGCTACTAACCACGAGACTAGTATCGTCCGAAGTCTTTACAGGTGTGGCTATTCCCCTTGCTAGTAATCTTCACTCTCCACGCGGATGAAAATTTTAAAATTGAAGGAGTCTCGTCGGCTTATCTGCAGTTCAGATGCCAGTGCATTTTTACTCGGCATGCCGAACTCCATGAATGAATGGCATAGCCGCTTCGCCAACTTAGCGATTCCGCGCGTTCTATCGACCGGAGGTTGTTCATTATGGAGACAGCAACGTTGGCCATAGTAAGGGTCTCATTTAGAGCTGCCGAGAAGCCATCAAGGAAATCCTTTAAATGTACCTCTGCTCTGAGGATGATAACTGGTACAGATTACTACCTCGCTTACTTCTTCTCCAGGATAGGATCTTGCATCATCCACTGATAGCAGAGTTGATCCAGGCATTGTGTCGAGCTACCAATTCTTTAACAATGTCTTCTTCAATTTCTTTGTGAGGAGCTGAAGGAGATGAGTCAATCTCAATCCATTGTTCATCACACTGGATTCCATCTGGACCGGACTTGCTGGTAGCGGACGATATTCTCGGGGAAACTAACACGACGCGGTGCTTCCGATGGTGCAAATCGTTTCCGATGACGACTTGGTGTCCATATCGTTCAAGTGCTTGACAAGCTTTAGGTATAAGCAGCACTTCGTCGGTTTCAAGCTTGAACGATACGACGAAACCCCCTTGTGCCCATTCGGATACTAGTGGTTTCAGAATTTTGGGTACTTGGTCCATTTCTATATGCAGGCTGCCTTTTCCTGATTGGATCTTGTGCTCAGACTAACCAACATGAAAAGCTCGATTTTAAGCGACTGTCGGAACAAGAGTGATGCACCGCACCAACCATTTTTTGACGGGGTAAGAAGAAGTCGCTCACGGCGGCGGCGAGGTAATACATGGCCTTGGGTCCCAAGCGCCTCATCTCCTTGCTGATCGCACGTAACAAATAGAGGTAATCGTTCACAGTAACAAACGTAAGAGTATGCAGGGCCCCTTCTGCATGAACAGCCTTATAGGCTCGCAAGACGGATAACAAAGCTGCTCGCTCGGACGTTTTGACTGTGATGCGTGCTTGGGCAGTAGGTGGTAGTGGTTCGTTAGAATACGGATGTGCAGAATCGATAGTAGAGGATGATGGCAATGTAGAATCTATCTCGAGGAAATCGAGAAAAGGGTGGGTTGAATGGGAATAATTTCGACTGAAAGGCTGGAGACTGAATTGTCGATGCATGAATATGACGGCATATCCTTGCTTCAGGAAATATTCAGCTGAGGTAGCACCTCGAGTACCTGGGAGTCAAAAGAGAAAACAAGGGGCCACGGATGAAAGAACATTCATGAAGCCAGGTCAAGGTGGAATACCTGCACTAAAGTTGTCCAGAAACCGAACGCTAATGATAAACCAAATGAGCGGCTGTTACTCCACCGAAGCCTAAGACCCACACATTGAGTTCCAATGGCACAGTAGTACCTCCGCTCTGTTTTGTCAGTGAGATCGATGGGTACGGATCTGAGGGGACTTAATCACCGTGACAAGCACGACTTTTCTCCCTTTTTCTATCTGTCTATCGAGAAACTGCGATACGCCCTGGATATCGGCATGAAGAGATGGTGGTTCTGGTTGTGTCGCAAAGTAAGTCTCTGCGGAGAAGGTCGTTGTTTTGGCCTCGTGAGGGTTCTGCATATCTCCAACTGTTCATGCACTTGCCAGATGATCAACAGACTCGGAGGTGTAATCAAAGCACAGCCACTCGCCATCGGAACGCGGAGTCAGATGATCGAGTTTGATTGAACAGAGTTTGAGTGCTAGCACTACTTGAGTGACTGACCACGACGATCCTACTACTAGGCCACAGCTAGTAGTGACGAAGCTCAGGATCGTATCCTGGACCCACTCAAGCCAAATGATTCCACTGTACCAGTAGAGCTCTGCTGGTGAGTAGTATCGATTGGACTCGTTGCTAAGGGTCGCTTACTTCAGGGAAAGTGCAACCTGGTAGGAAACAACTTTCCCACTTTCTGTTGTTTCACTTTGCTGATCTTCGCCTTGTGTATCTTCTGAATCGCACGATGTGATTACCATGCACTCACGGCATAGTCTATGCGCCTCGGACCGCAGGTTCATAAGCATGATCACATCATTGCATTCAAATTCCAGGTCTGTAACCCAACTGTGCCTTCTTGTGTGGGGCCCCCTTATGTACATCTCCCAGACTCACTGGCAGGTTCGCCTGGACCATCACTAAATGATATATATATTTACCGCCCTCAAGCAACCCGAACCTTATCGAGACTAATAAAGTTCCAGAAAATGCTTTCTTGACGTTCAACTGGTTCCATGAATTTAGTTTCTCATCACACCCTCAGCACTCGAGTTTGTCCTCATCAACTTTGAAAAGGATTTCGGCGTGCCAATTCACCGATCCGGCACGCCGCCCGTTGCTGGTCCTTCTACGGAAACAAAGTCTATTTAGGACACTCGATCGTCTTTAACCGCAACTTCAATGACTTGGGATTTGCACGAATCTACGACGTGTAGGTTATCTGATAACATTGACGCAGCAGTCCACCACTCATACATGGCGTGGAGCAAGTGACCATTGTCCTACTTTATGCAGTCGCTTTGGTCAGTACGATTGCAAGACTATTGTACCGGTGGTATACCAAGCGATTGTGGTGGGAAGACATTTGGGCTACAGTGGCAGGTGTTTGCGCCGTGGATACAACGATTTAACACGTCCCAATGCGAAGCATGGGCTGCTACAATTAATCGGATATCAGAATGGCTGGAGTCGACAACCTTTACTATTGGCCTTTGGTCAGTGGATCGTTCAATGTGCTTGCATTGGGGTCTCATCCCACTCTCACGACACTGGGCTGCTCGTTTGAGCATATTTCTCTCCTTAATCCGAGTCTCAAACCCAACCGGTATATCACGATGCATAGCATTGAGCTGTGTAGTCCTGTTCCTACTCATGTGTGCCGCACTGACTGCGCAGAAGATATATTACTGCGCTGTCTATCAATGTGTTATGCTCCAGCCTGTTGCCGTGACGCAACTTGTCAGTGAGTGGCGTCTGCTCTCGACCCTGTCTACTTTGACACCAGTAAATTTAATACTCACGAAATCCCAGCGGACATCACATCAGATACGATACTTGTGTTAGGGCCCATCCTGCTCCTTCGGGACGTCCGTCTTTCAAAGAATCGCCGAATACTCATTCTCTCCGCCTTCTCCTCCTCTATCCTCATCTCAGCCGTCTCTATCACACATTCCGTACTCATGCTCGTTTATGTAGTCAGTCCCCTTACGCTCGCCGTTGCCGAACTCAAGGTGAGCACCCCATTCCTCCCCATTCCCGTCACCGAATTTAAATTGATAACGAATATCATGTGCATCCGCATACTCATCCTTTTTTCTTCCAGTTAGCACTGTCCCTCTTCATCTGTAACATCCTCGTGATGGTCACCTTTGCCTATCGTATCCTCAGACGACGAGGTAAACGCCAAGGCATCGATCTCGACGCATCCTTTGGCGAGGACAGTCCACTCAATCTTACTACCATCGATCTCAATCAATCAACTGCCGGCACGCTCAGCGGTGGTGGAGATCCAACCTCAACCGCCGTTTCCAGAACCCCCAATGTTAATATCACCACGGGTGGCCTATCGATCGGAGAGGGAACCGAGGAATGGATAGGATCTCAGGGGACGTCGTCATCATCGAATCACGGACATCTTCTAATTAGTATTACCGACGAAAGCGATAGCTTGGCAATGGTCAAATCCCAAAAGCATACCCACGTTGATTCCTCTTTCGATTCTGATCCTGACAAGGCTGAAGAGCGCTTAGCACAGGCTGTTTGATGACGTTGGTATGCCAGATGGTGTTATATATTGTATGTGGGTGTCCTGTCTTCTCTTCTTGATGTTATTGGGTGAAACGACGTTTTCTTTTGATTATGGTTTTTAGTTTCAACTATACATATATAGGGAATATTGGTGCGGGAACGATACCAACGTGGAATACCGAGGTATACATGGAGGAAAACGTTCAATTGGGCATAGTACAGTTGATCGTACGGACTGGAATACGTTACTTTGAGATACATACAGTTATTGATAATCCTAGTTCTCCCATGACGAACCACCAGTTTCGAGTCGCTAGCGCTGGTGATCTATTATTTATTAACCTACTAACCTATAGTTCAAGCACCCATAGGCCACACAAACGATACGGTATGTAGGGGTAACTGTAAGACAAACTCCGCAAGGTCCTTTATCATCATGGAATGCACGAGACTCGGAATTGAAACGAAAAAGAAAAGCCGGCCTGGATATCAAGTAATTCCTGACAGATACTCAGCATGAACGAGACAAACCCTATCCACAAGTATAAGGTATCACCGCGGCAAAAGAAAAAGAAAAGACAAGAGAATAGGACAGAAGAAGCGAACAAGTGTGCTCGCAGACCTCACATGATCACGCACTCGTCCTTCTCAGCCTTCGCACCTTGAATCCCCATTTCCGCAAACGTCGTTGGTCCTTTCGGTCGTTGATGTTGAACACCTCCGTCACCCATACCCATCTCCGGTGGTCCACCCTGAGGCGGCATTGGCGATGGCATCCGACCAGGTCCAGCACTCCCCACACGTTGCCCAGGCGGTCTCCCAGCGGGTCTTGCATAACTCGGGGATTCACCCCTCGATGGCGGTGGTGAGTTTCCCGCCGAGTTTGATCCGGGATCAACGAGCGTGTATCGGTGTTGGTTGGGGAATTGACGTGGCTGGTGCGGTGGCGCTTGGGCGGGACCAAGTCCAGCACCAGGGGGAGGACCTTGTTGAACGCGCGGACTCACATTCAGGGGTTGTTCAACAACAGGAGGGAGAACTGGACCTGGTGCAGACCCAGGACCAGGATGACGTGCGACCGAATTCTTACGAATGACTTCGACGACTTCACGAGCGTCGTCTATAGATGGTCTTGCGCCACCACCGTCCTTTTCTGAACGCTGTTTCGCCTGAGTACGTTTACGAACAAGTTTGACTTCGGTGATGTTGTCGTGTTCTTGTCGTGACAACGATTGAGGGGATGGCTGTGACAAAGCAGCAAGACGTTCGGCGGCATCGGCGTTCTCATGATCAGAAGCCAACTGATACCACATCTTAGCTGCATCGAGATCTTTGGGACCGCCAACGCCGACTTCTTTGTAATAACCCATCGCGAATTCAGCACTCGGCAACCCCTTACGAGCGGCCTTTTCAGCAAACGTAAAGGCCAAACTCTCATCTTTTTCAAACGCTCCTTCAGCACCGCACAAGAACCATTTGCTGAGAGCCATATCCGCTTCTACTTCGCCCTGCTGACTAGCCAGCGAGTAATATTGAACGCTCAAAAGAGCATCGAATGGGAAAGGTGCCTGTGCGAACTCGTAGGCATGTCCGAGTTTGTACTGCGCAGGCGCGAAATGGAGATAAGCGGCACGCTCGAGATGTAGTCTTGCTTCTTGTTCGATGGAAGAATTAGCCGGGATGAAAGGCGCAAAAAGTTGCGGTGGTACTGTCACATGAGAGAACTCTCCGAGAAGTAACAATCCATATACATACGCCGGTTGAGGGACTTGAACGGAAGCAAGCGTGGCAGCACGGTGAAGGAGGGGAATAGCAACTTCCGGCTGAGCGTTGAGCCCTAATTGGCCCAGCAGGTGCGCCATACCCATTCGATAGACGCAACTCTCTACGTTCTGCTTGACACCGCGTTCGAAACAGTCACGGGCATGAGATGCATCATTGAAGTTTTCGTAATCACGACCAAGTTTAAACCAAGCCTGAGCATAACCTGCCCTCGCAGCTTGTTCATAGTCACGGAAGGCAACACGAGGGTTATGTGGGCATTGATCTGGGTACGCCCCTGTGGACGCAAAAGTTGCTCGAAGGTAAATCGCCTCAGCTGCAAAAATTGGCATAGGGTTGGGATGTTGCGCAGATGCGATCTGCAGGATGATCGGGACTGCGATCTGAGCAAGACGTAGAAGTTGAGGGTCTGATATGGTGACAGGTCCGACGGGGGGATTATCACTTGAAGAGTTGTTCTGGGCGCGATCAACGAGCAGCAAGACGTCTCGCGCCCAGTTTACTTTTAGTGCCGGGTCATGATTAGGCTGTTGGATGCTTGGTAAAGCGGCGGTGAGAGACTGAATAGTTGGAAGAGGTGCGGTGAGCGAAGGTGCTCCATTAACCCTTGGTGGTGAAGGTATCCGCGGGGTCGAGTAGGGTGATTGATACATGGATGAAGTCCGTGGAAGGATGTGGGGTGGTGGAGGTGGAGGTGGCTGGTTATGAGGAGGAGGTAAAAAAGATGCTCTTTGTTGAGGCGGTGGAGGCTGAAATGGCGGTTGGTAAGGTGGCTGATGACCGTGATGTTGAGGTGGACAGGGCGACACAGGAAGCGGTGGTGGAGCAACCTGGTTCCAATTGTTGAAGCCGTTCGGCGGCGGCTGGAAAGAAGCGCGTGGAGGTAAAGACTGAGGAGGAGCGAAACCACCTGGGTAACTATAAGGAGGCTGATGAGGTGGTGGTGGTGGTCTGGGAGAGACAACGCGGTAAGCAGGGTCTTGGTACGGAGGCTGCTGAAAAGCAGCAGCTTGGTTGTCTAAGGCTCTTGCCATCTGTTTGTATGTATATGTAATAGGGTAGAAAAATAATACACGATGGTTAGCGGTCCATCTGACTCGTCACAATATCACGGTAGCGCACATTGGCGGGGATGCTTGGATCCAAACGATGGGGGCGAGGTGCAGGGAGGGGAGTAGATGGTGGAGGTGGAGGTTGAACTTGAAGCTGAGGCTGCGCGACGAACTGAGGAGGAAGGGGGGGCACTGGTGGTGGCTGATCTGGATGGCTTACCACGTAACCACTTGCGTACTCAGCAGGGTGGGGGGGAACAGGCGGAGCAGACATCTCGTGTACTCTCGTTCCTGGCGTCTTTCTATGGTGAAACGTGCAAACTTCCCTTTACCTATTCTTGCCCGTGCGTAACAACGGAACTAAACCCGGCACTTATCGGATCGTCTTTTCTCGATCTTTCTCGAACGATCCTGTCGTAGTTGTTCGTCAGAGATTGAGAGAGTAGAGGTGTCGACAAGCTGTGAGAAATGCAGTGACCAATTGACGAATGATTAGCTGAATCGCGCTTGCACTAGATGCTGTGTTGTGCACCACAACCCGTGTCTAAGAGTGTCAATGCCCCCCTTCATCCACCCAGTTGACCGAGCACAGTCTTTCCTACAGGGCATGGCGATGTCCGTATTTTCGTTATTCTTGGGTCGATCTCCGCGTTATTTTACGGCCGCCAATCTGCGGCGGTCTTGAAACGGGGACCATTTACCGTCCTAGAGGCTGAGCTCACCACGCGCTAACATCCCCATCACCCCGTGATCGGCATCAAGCATCCAAGTCTATCTGGTACTCTGCCCGTAAGTGTCCATATGCCCACACTCATCCAAAGGACGTTACGCTCTCCATTCACTAGAGACATATACATAATTGTATTGTACCTGACTCAACACCGGACTGTCGATCCCCCGAATCGTGCGTACCCATGAGTACCTTGATGGTGGGATCGAGCTCTGACGATGCTTATTTTTCTCACAGCCCCTTCATTGACACCCCCTGGTGTCAGCGTGATTGACGCTCGCCGTACCTCGTTCGTCATGGATAAAAATGATCACGATGTCAACATCTCAAGATGAACACCCGTCGTCTAAATCCTGTGTTTGTGTGTTTTCCTCAACGACCCCCATACTCGAATTCGGGTTCGACGCTCAGCGCTCTGCCGAAAGAGATTGTAGACGGGTCACAGGTATGGTGCATCATGCTGCAATTTGGTTGATAGAGTGACACTGCCTTGCGCGCGCTGAAAGGGTCGTCTAGCGTGATATTCAGATAGATGGCGGAGGTGTTATCCAGCCAGGTCAGGTGGCAACATAGCGGATTGTTGGTAACCAGTGAGTTATTGTGTCCCCTCATAATAGTCCCGCAGCGTCCTCTACATGCACAGCCGACCGCCAACAGAGAATGCCAGCATCCAGGGTATCGTATTGCATTTTCAACTTCATGAACCAACAAAGCATCCAAGAAAATAAATCACCATACCATCCAATGTACACTGCATCAAAGAAAAATGGAACGTGTTACATAAATGTTATTTAACACACAGCAGCAGCGATGGCGAACGACTCAAGGACTCCAGATCCAGCATCAAGTCCAATTATGGGTGTCCATCCTGCTCCTTCACAGAGGAGGACGCAGAAGGTTTATGCTTGGATTCGTCACGGAGCGGTGTCCTTGGATAACAACGAGCTGGTAGGTTGAGTCCTCCATGAGGTAACTTCTTGGTATATCAATTCTGTCGCGGCACCACCATCGTGAATCAGCCTCCGGAAAGAAGAGAGTGGGTACGAAGTACGAACCTTTCAGTCTTTCCTTTGGCAACGCTTCACCATTATCAAAATCGAAAAAGGAGGGATCGATGGGATCCGCGACGGGTTCATCGTCTGGATCATGATAAGGCTGATTATAGATCGAGAATAAGATTAGCGTATCGTGCTGAGAAGCGGGAGGTATGTGTGCGCGACTTACCTCGAAGTAGGGGTGTTGCAGCGCTTCGGCTGCCGTTATACGTCTCTTTGGACTAAATGTGAGGCATTTTTCCAAAAAGTCGATTGCGAGTTCGTTGGCACCTGAGAACATCGTCCTGAAATCTTTTCCTTTCCTAAATGGTAGAGCCCGAATGTACTCGCGAGATCTAGGTGATGAGATTGCATAAAAGTCGTCAACGGTGGGGGTGCCAAGGACATCGAGGATGAGAGAGAGTTGGTCGTGATCTATTTATGCATATACGAACCGACGAGCCATTGAGTTGAGTATATGCGCACGCGGAAGAAGAGTAGACAAGAGACCTACCTATTCCAGCGGTATTCACAATCGATGCGCAGGTTCAGGCGTTGCAAATTGGGTCTCGGAAGGTGTCACTCACAATCACGCCCAGGGAACAATGGATTCCCGCTCAGCATCTCTGCCAGTACGCATCCGACACTCCACATATCTATTGCGCGCGTATATTCTTTGAATGTGAGCATCACCTCCGGGGCACGGTACCACCGAGTTGCGACGTATTCGGTCATGAAGGTACTACTATCATTAGCCACGTTAGGAGGTGGGCGTGCTGATCGCGCGAGACCAAAGTCACATAACTTGAGGTCACAATTTGCATTCAGGAGGAGATTGGATGGTTTGAGATCGCGGTGAAGTACGTCTGCCGAGTGAAGGGCTTTTAACGCCCGAAGTGTCTGTTGGGTTTGGTTAGGCGAGTAATTCGGGTGCAGCGCGAGGGTGGTTCAAGTCTGACCTGATAGATAAAGTACTGACAATGATCATCACTCAATTTCTGTGTCCTGATGACTCTATGCAAATCCGTCTCCATTAGCTCCTGTACGAGATATACCTCTTTGAATAGCTCGAAACTGGGGGGTTGAAGAATATCGAGAATAGAGATAATGTTCTCATGACGGAAGTGACGAAGAAGTTTGATCTCACGAAGGGTTCTGAGACAAAACATGGAATGGTCGAATGGGGTGATACGTTTAATGGCGACCTTTCTCTGAGATGGCTGATGGATGGCAGAACATACGACGCCATATGCGCCTTCGCCGATGGCATCGAGAAGATGGTAAGTGCTATCTATTGAGAAGTTGTCTAGACGGTGGTCTGATGCCATGCTGTCGCTGTCAGCGTCTACCAAGATGACTGCAGTGATCAGGTACTGCTATCGGATATCGGATGTAGTTTCCGATCCTCACCTTGTGACTGTGTCAGTAATTTAGTCGACCAGTGAAGTCGCGAAGAAATGCCGAGAGTGGTGTTCAATCAACCAATCAAGCTCGGGCGTGGATCAGTAGGGCACACAACTCGAGCACTAGACCAACTCATCAGCTCGCCATCGCCGTCTTCGATTGCCGTCGGTGGTGGTCAAGATGCCAGACCCAACCTCAGACTCCGAGTCACTCACTCACTCACCATCATCTAGGACGGCCGCGGATGCACCTAGCAAAACCCTCTCTGTAGGACAGGTCCAGCCTGGGTACTTGTCGGGCGTAGTCCCTTACCCTGGCCTCGAGGCCTACACCCATCGCTCCCGTGTGGGCCCAGGTGAGCAAGTTAGAAACACCAGCGCAACAACTCCCGCAGGCTTCGTATCCCAGAACCAGACACTGCCAGTCCAGCGGGCAATACCAGCTCAGCATTGGTATCCCTATTACTACTGGATACCTCCCAATGACACACGCCATGCACCGCAGTATCAGCCAGCTCTAGCGGTCCCTACACCCCAAGTGGCCTCTATGCATCAGGCTCAGTTGACCTCGACGGCTTCCATACGCACACAAGCATCGCACCATCAGGTCATCTCTACCTCACAGGAAGCACCTACTCCACAGTCTCAATGGAATTCGACACCTTCCGTGCATCCATATGTACCGCAACATCAACCGGTCCTCATGGCTCCGGTATCCTCTACTTCCTCTATCTCATCTACTTCCTCTACTTCCTCTGCGAGCATACAGGTGACAAAACCTCATCCAGTCTCTATGCCTCAGGTACCACCGACTCCGCCTACTTCGTCCAAGCTCAAACGAACAAAGCGAAATCAACCGGCCCCTGCATCCCAACCAGCCCTCACAACTCAGGTGCATCCGGCAGCTTCGACATCAGCCACGCCCAGTCTATATCCCTCCGCGTCTGGTACAGTTTCCGCTTCCAGCACACCCACTCCTAGTACATCCCTTTTGCAATCTACTCACTCTCCGTCTTCCTCGGTCGAGCCGCTCTTGGCATCAATCCAAGCGTTACGAACACAATTGACAACCTTGCAGTGTAATTGTGATACCATAATGTCCGACGTCAAAAGTGCCCTCGCTACTCTTACTACGGTATGCAACCAACAGACCATAACGGATAAGCGTATCAGCACACTGGAAGATGTGATCGGTGTCGAATCGGATTGCCTATCCGCAT